>PVLC010026688.1:0-22501 GCA_004027655.1 Graphiurus murinus
GGTACTGGGGATTGAACTCAGGGGCATTCTACCTCCGAGCTATACCCCCAGCCCTATTTTTTATTCTTTATTTTGAAACCGAGTCTCACTAAGTTGCGGAGTGCCTCACTAGGTAGCTGAGGCTGGCCGTGAACCCGGATCCTCCGGTCTCAGCCTCCCGAATGCTGGGATTACAAGCGTGCGCCACCACGCCCGGCTCCATAATATGTTTTTAATTTCTGAACAAATAGAGATAAAAACTCATGTGAAACAGTTATGCAATATCTTCCAGTAAAAGGATTCTACTCTTCTCCATTCTGGTATTATTGGTGACAGAAATAAAGTAACCACAGGCATTATCTGTCATCTACATAGCTTATTATTTAATCTGAAGTTTGGGAGAAGCTCTGCTCTAGGCAACAGCCAAAGTTTCTATTTTCAACCAAAAGGGACAGTCCCAGAGCCCTATGGAAAAGGAACATACAAGGTACTGTAATCTTTTAATTCTTCAAAAAATAGATTTCTTGGGTATAAAGTTCCGATTTGATATTGTTTCATACAAGGTACTGCAATCTTTTAGTTCTTCAAAGAATAGATTCTTGGGTATAAAGTTCTGATGTGATATTGTTTACATAGCTTTTACATAAACCCAATGGACTGAGTTAAGATTTCCAGGACTTTTTTTTTTCATGATTTTCAGGAAGCATTTTTTTATGGTTCAGAAGCTCAGAAAAGCAGACTAGCAACCAAAGATCACAAAAGAAGTATAAGACTGAATGAAATGATATGGAAAACTTGTCATGAAAATTCTATTACCATTGATTTGTGTGTGTGTGTGTGTGTGTTACTAGGGATTGAATTCAGGGGCATTATACCTCTGAGCGACACCCCTAGCCCTATTTTAATTTTTCTTTTGAAACAGGGTCTCACTAGGTTGATGAGAGTCTCACTACTTGCTGAGGCTGTCCTTGAACCTGTGATCTCCTGTTACAGCCTCCCAAGTACTGGGATTACAAGTGTGCACCACCATGCCTGGCTTACCATTGATATTTTAATGCACTATTTTTTCTTTCTTTCTTTTTTTTTTTTTTTTTTTGTGGTACTGGGGATTGAACTCAGGGGCATTCTACCTTCAAGCTATACCCCCAGCCCTATTTTTTATTCTTTATTTTGAAACCAGGTCTCACTAAATTGCGGAGTGCCTCACTAGGTAGCTGAGGATAGCCGCGAACCCGGATCCTCCGGTCTCAGCCTCCCAAAAGCTGGGATTACAAGCATGCGCCACCACGCCCAGCTTTATTTTTTCTGATATTAAAAAAAAAAAAAACCTTTCTTTTAAAGCTATCTATATTCCACAAAAATTTAGTAAACACTGATTTTGCAAACTGGAACAAGATATTTTGAATCATCTGATTTCCTTGAATATCCCCTGACCCTCAAATTCAGAAGTTCTAAGTCTCTTTACTTTTCCTGGCAATATAGTTATATACATATGTTCAAAAATAATCTGTTTTACTTTTTATTAAGATAAAACTTAATAAAGTTTAAGGGCATGGTGGCATATACCTGTAATCCCAGCAATTGGGAGGCTCAGGCAGAAGGATCACAGGTTTGAGGCCAGCTTTAGCAACATATTGAGACTCTCAGCAACCTAGTGAGACCCTGTTTTCAAAAAATAAAAAGAATTGAGCCGGGCGTGGTGGTGCACGCTTGTAATCCCAGCATTTGGGAGGCTGAGACCGGAGGATCCGGATTCTTGGCCAGCCTCAGCTACCTAGTGAGGCACTCTGCAACTTAGTGAGACCCTGTTTCCAAATAAAGAATAAAGAATAGGACTGGGGACATTGCCCAGAGGTAGAATGCCCCTGGGTTCAATCCTCAGTACCACAAAATAAATAAATAAATTTGAGGAACTTCAAGACAAGAGAAACTCACACAAACTTAGGGGCTACAGGTGAAATCTAGTAGAGTTTCTTAGGCTTGGTTTCCTGGCCTCAAGGATAGTAAGTTAAAAGAAGCTTTAAAAACTATTCTAACACTCCTTATGAAAAATTTCAGATAGTTAGTTTTCATGGATATTCAATATCAAATGGCTGAAGTTTGCAAAAGCAAACTCAAGGTGACCTATATAGTTAATCAATACTCTTCCTGTACCCATTTAAGGCCATACCAGTACTTTTTTTTGTGTTTGCATGTGGTACTGGAGATTGAACCCAGTGGCATTCTACCTCTGAGCTACACCTCCAGTACTATTTTTTTTTTTTATTATTTTGAAACAAGATCTCATTAGGTTGGTTAGAGTCTCACTAGTTGAGGAGGCTGTCCTCAAACTTGTGATCCTCCTGTCTCAGCCTCCCAAGTACTGGGATTCCAAATGCACACCACCACGCCCAACTCATACCAGCACTTCTTTTTTTTTTTTTTTTTTAAATATCAACATGTTTTATGATCAAAAATAATCTTTCATATTTTTATAGTCAAAATAGGGGAGACTGTCATAGAAAATTATGAAAGACTCTGAAATGGACATCTTTTTCCCAGTACTGGTGACTGAATTCAGGACCTTGTACATGCTAGCCAAGCGCTTTCCTACTGAGCTATATCCCCAGCCTCTCCAGCCTCCCCCTTCCCCACTGTGTGTGTGTGTGTGTGTGTGTGTGTGTGTGTGTGTGTGTGTGTGTGTGTTGCTGGGGACTGAACTCAGGAGCATTTTACCTCTGAGATAGACTCCCTCCCCCTAGACTTAAAAAAAAAATTGCAAAATTAAAAGGTGTTTTTGGTAGAAAACTGTTCTAAGTCTAAAAAAAAAAAACTGGCTTAAGGATTTACAGCTTTTTGCTTGGTTTGGCAGAAGACTGCCTTTCTTGAGGGAACTGAAGACAGTGACCTTATGCCCCTTCGCTCTCTAAGCTATTTCCTCCTGTTTTACTACATACACCTTTTGCTGGCTTTGCTTAAAGGTGGACCACCACCTCAAGTAAGTTGCTGGAGATAGCAACCTCTACTGCTCTTGCAAAAACTGCCAGATAACATCTAAAACATTCCTAACCCTATGTTCTATTCCTTAGCCAGAGACAATGATTTGATGACCCAGGCTTAATTCTGTAAACCTGTAATAAAAGGAAAAGATGAGCTTTGTTTGAGGAGTTTGGCTCTCTTGCCTTTCTCCCCTCCCACACCTCTTCAAGACCAGGAATAAATTCTCAAGAGCATTTATTTCATCAGATTGCCCCATGCCCTGCTGGTACAGAGCCAGACAGTTTTTAATTAAAATTGTTCTTAATTTTTAAATTTTGAAATGGGCTGAGGCTGGCCTTGAACCTGTGATGCTCCTGTCTCTGTCTCCTAAGTACTCCAAGCCCTTGAAATTACAGACTTTTTTTCTCAGCCTCTTGAGTAGCTGGGATTACTAGCATGTACCATCATGCCTGGCTAGGTAGGTCTAACAAATTTAATGTAGTTATGGTGAAATATAAGTGATGGTCTGTTCAATTGGAGCCATAAAATTCTGCTTCTCCTCTCAATTCTCTTCCTACAGAAAAAGTTCAAATGCCTATATCCCTGGGAAAAGTAAGACAATAAGCTACATTGACATTTATACCTCAATGCAAATGGGAATTTTCAGAAAAAAAATGTATACGAGAAAAGGAATCATGAGGCAGAAAAGCTAAATTTTTGCTACTTCACAGTTGGTACCTGATAACAGCCACTTTTTCCTTGGGCAGTTATTAGAATATGTATTACCAAATGAAATCCTGGGTACATAGAAGTCAGCAGGTATGGAGTAGCAGAGAGGGTCTTACACTCAGAATCTCATACCTACCTAATAAGGGTCTTAGGATGATTCAATGAGATAATATATTTCAGAACACTTGGCATGTTGAAGTGCTCAGTAATGTTTATAAACAAATAAATGATCCAATTAGCTCTTGAATATGAGCTGTGGCCTAACTGCTTGCTCTTTTCTAAGTGTATGAATGGTGTTAAGTAGGGAAAGTCTGAGAAGGAAATGAATATATAAATGGAGAAAGGGATAATGCAAAAAAAATCATTTTTTTGGTATTGCACATTTGTGCATGCTAATCATATGCCATACCACTGAGCTATACCCCCAACCCAATAATGTAAATTTGATGCACCGAAGTCTTATTTGTAGATTTATGAAATTTATTTGCTAAACTGGGATAAATTATATATAGAGAGTATCTGACTACAAAGCAATACTATATATATGCACAAATATAAGATTTATGAAGACATAATAATTACTTAGTTTTCTGAAAAAAATTTTTTTAAGAGGTAATGCTGTTTTCTCAAAGACCCAATGCCAGAGTCAGTTTTAGCTTGAGAAGCTGTGCCAAAGGAACAGTGCTATGAGGATATGGCTTTAATAAACTGTGACTGTCCCCTCTGTGCTGCTGAAATTTCTTTAAAAAGTTTTAGATAGCTATATGTAATTTTTTTAGGTTAGTAAACAGCTACATAATGTGACCAGATATCTAACACTTGTGCTATATTTTCTTCCAATTGTGTTAATGTACTCAGTTGAAGTTCAGAAACAATAGCATGCTTTTATTCCAGGCTGCAAATTACAGTAAATTCTTATAAGTACAGTGTAAGTCCATAATAGAAATGCTGACACCTGGATATAGCAGAACAGTTCAGCATAACTATAGTTAGACAGTAACAGCATTAGCCTGTGCTTATGTCAGCAAAACTTTTCATATTGTTCTTTTCTTATCTCCAGATTGAGTGGATTTTGACCCTTCTTTTTTGTAGTTGGGCTGTTTTAATGACATTCATTTGAACATGTGAGTTTAGAGAAAAACACACAAATAATTTTATCTCGGTGCCACTTTGTCAAGATCATAATAGCTGAAATTAAAACAAAAGTCCACATTTTATTAAAAGTAACATTTCCTGTTTCAATCATGACTATATTAGATCACATCAGTAAAACACTGACCAAAAAAAAAAAGTAAATAGCAAATGATCATTGATTGATCACCCAAACCCAACTATGATATATTTTATTTTCTAATTTTATGTTTAGAATAAATTACATAAGAGGTCAGTAAAATAGAATATATTGGCATTTTAATATTTAGCTTTTTGCATGACACATAAATTTATTAAATTATCAGATCACAGCTGGCTGGCCCACACTTATAATCCCAATACTTGGGAGGCTGAGACAGGAGGATTAAAGGTTTGTGGCCAGCCTCAGCAATTTATGGAGGCCCTCTGCAACTCAGTGAGACTGTTTCAGAATAAAAAACAGAATAGGGCTGGGAGTATAGTTCAAAGGTAGAATGTCCCTAGGTTTAATCCCTGGTACCACACACACATAAAAAATTTTATTTGATCACATATTTTTTATGCCTCCTATATATGCCCATTGTCAACAATTTAAACTGCTTCTTATCAAAACAAAACAAAACAACACAAACAGTAAAGAGCTAGGCTGAAATTGCACTGCACAGGGTAATTAGAGTTTCTTTCTTAGTTCTGGCTTATTAATCTTACCTATCATGTAAAGACTTTAACTTATTTATACTTTTTTCCTGAAAAAATGTTTGCGGGCATATATAAAGTATCTAAAACATTATTTGACTTTTATTGACTATATTTATTCATTTGATATTCTTATAACATATTCGAGCTACACGTATGAGAAAAACAGTTCTTGAAACAGTTCTACAATCTAGAATGGATAAGAATCAACTGTTCAGTAGTAAAACAAATAATTTCAGAACAAAGATTTAAACATCCTTTCACCGTACTTTTTTTTCTGTTGCTACATGACACCAGTCCTCAAAGGTACTTAGGACATCCTAGTGCAGAAACTTCAGTAAGCTCCCATGTTCCAGATCCCTCTCTGCCCCCTGTCCTCTAGAGACCTCACTCAGTTCTAATAAATTGATCCCTTTTACTAAGTAATACTTATTAACAACCAAAGCATTAATCCCCCAGGTTCAAATGCAATGTAACACAGAATCCCACAATTTACATAAAATAATCAAATTACATTGTTAGAAAAGAAGGAACATTTCATAGATTGTAAAGTTTACATCCGTCCTTTAATCCTTACTAAAGTTATACATGTTATTTTTCTTCATCTAAATGAGTGTATTTTAGACAATAATGATCCTTGTGTTTAATAAAAGGATGGAAATATGACAGAAACGTTAGATATTCCCCTTATCCCATTATCATTTTGTCCAACTATAGACTCTTTCGCTAGGCACAGAGCTGCATAAAATAGACTGTACTTCTCAGCTCCTAAGTAGGAGGGTCCCTCATGTAACTATGAGAAGAGTGACAGTGAAACTTGCAACTTTCAGAAAATGTCTTTAAAAGGAGAAAATGTCTTTAAAATGATATAATCCACAGATTCTAAAATATGTGAAACAAATATCAAAAGACGTTGAAATTTGGCAGAAGCCACAAAATAAGAGTTGCAGGCACTATCAAGGAGGCCTGTGGTGGTAGACAGCAACATGCACCATTAAAAATGCTTCCTGAAGGTTAAGGGCTCATTTTGACTTGTGGGAACTAGGTTTCTTGTTTGTGGTGACCTGTGTTGAACCCAGAGTAAAGGATAAATGTGCAAGTGTATTGGGGCATTCAGGGAATGTTGGTTGACCCTAAGAATCCTACTTTTGGATGGCAGCTAGAAGACAGACTTCAGCACACAATTGAAGAGGTATTGGCAAAAGGGTGGGCAGCAAGACTATGTAGAAGAAATGAGGAAATTAGGTGATAAAACAGAATGAAAATATTACATATCCTGTCAAAACAGAACTGTACAACTTATAAAAGTTGGGAAGGAAAGGGAGAAAATAAAATGGGAGGCAGTGAAGACAGTTAAAAACAGAAGCTGGATGTGGTGGCACATGGCTATAATCCCAGTACTTAGGAGGCTGAGACAGGAGGATTGCAGGTTCATAGTCAGCCTCAGCAAATTAGTGAGGCCCTCCACAACTTAGTGAGACCCCGTTTGAAAGTAAAAAAATAAAATAGGGCTGGGAGTGTAGCTCAGAGATAGAAATGCTCCTGGATTCAATCTCTAGTAATACATACATATATACATACATACAGAGTTAATTTAGCAATGAAATGTCATGTAGTAGAGAAAGGTTTTTTGGTTGTTGTTTTTTGTTTTGGGTACTGGGGATTGATCCTAGAGACATTCTACTTCTAAGCTACACCCCAGCATGATTTTATTTCTTATTTGGAAACAGGATCTCACTAACTAGGTTTCTGAGAGCCTTGCTTTGTTGACGAGGCTGGCTTTGAACTTGCGATGCTCCTGTCTCAGCCTCCCAAGTACTGGGATTACAAGCATGTGCCACCAAGCCCAGCTCTAGCTATTCTTTTAAACATTATGAAAAAATATTACCTAAAACTGAAGGATGGTAGAGAGGCAAGAGAGAAGAAGAAGCATGTTCTTTTTCATTACTGTTCCCAGTTGGGAACTAGTAGATTCTCTAGATGGGAAAGGAAAACCAGGTGTGGTGGTGCATGCCTGAAATCCCAGTACTTTGGGAGGCTGAGACAAGTGGATCGCAGGTTCAAGGCCAGCCTCAGCAATTTAGCAAGGCCCTGTTTCAAAAGGTGTAGCTCTGAGGTAGAATGCCCCTGGGTTCAATCCTCAGTACAGAGAGAGAGAGAGAGAGACAGAGAGACAGAGAGAAAGAAGAAGGAGGAGGAGGAAGAGGAGGAGGAGGAGGAGGAGGAGGAGAAGGAGAAGTAGTAGTAGAGGAGGAGCCAGGCGTGGTGGCACACACTTTTAATCCCAGCATTTGGGAGGCTGAGACCAGAGGATCCGGGTTTGTGGCCAGCCGCAGCTACCTAGTGAGGCACTCCGCAACTTAGTGAGACCCTGTTTCAAAATAAGGAATAAAAAATAGGGCTAGGGGTGTAGCTAGGAGGTAGAATGCCTCTGAGTTCAATCCCCAGTACCAAAAAAAAAAAAAAAGAAGTAGGGGAGGAACCAGGCATGGTGACACATGCCTGTAATCCCAGTACTTGGGAGGCTGAGACAGGAGGATTGCAGGTTCAAGTCCAACCTCAGCATCTTAGCAAGATCCTTAGCAATTTAGTGAGACCCTGTTTAAAAATTTTTAAAAACGGGGTAAGCTGGGGGTGTAGCGAGGAGGTAGAATGCCTCTGGGTTCAATACCTAATATTCACTATCCCCCCTCCCATTTTACTGTAAACCTAAAACTACCCTAAAAAAAAAATAAAGTCCTTGATTAAAGAAAAAAGAACATAGATAAATTCCATAATTTCCAGGTTTGATGATTTGCTAAGAGAACTCAATGGAATCAGCACACAGTTGTACCTTATAGCAAAAGGATATAAAGTGAAAACTGCAAAGGGAAAAGGCATATGAGGCAAAGCCCAGAGGAAAGCAGCACAAGCTTCCAAGAGTCCCCTCCTAGTGGATTCACACAGAACATACCCGAGTCCTCCAATGATGGATTTTGACAATTTCCATGAAGTGTTATCTACCAGAGAAGCTCACTACAGACTCAGTGCTTGGGATTTTTATTGGGAACTGGTCACGTATGCTTAGCACACACCAAAATTTCAGACTTCCAAAAGAAATGCAGGTATCCAGCATTGTAAACCACACTGCTTATAGCAGTTAAGGCACAGTGAGACATCCTTATCAAAAAAAGTATTACATAAATATAGGGAACTGGACACCAGCCAAGTTCCCAGACACCAGCAACGGCCCAGTCTGAAAGCAGGCCTTTCTAAGGCCTGTTATATTCACGCTATGCTGCCCATACTGAATATGGGTGTCAAAATCCCAAATGCATAAAAGAAAGAATTAACTATTTAAAGATGATGAACTGATTGAGCTGGTAGAAGAAATCTCAAAACAGCAAACTGCATTATGGGTACTGATGTCTGCATTCAGCCAATTGTACAATGAATTTCAGAAGCAGAAACCAAAGCAGAGATACACTCTAGATTTGCAATTTGGCCAGAAAGGCATGTGTAAAACTGGGGTCCAGAGAGATGGTGCTGTAAAAGAAAATAAGATGGCTGAAAGGAGGTCAAACGTTTTACATAGGAACAAAGAAAAGAATGTGGTTGAGGCACCTCAAGCCCAAGTGCAGGACCATGGATACAAGGGCCGATGGTGGTGGCTATGACTGAAAAGGGCCTGGCAATGGCCAGGATTAAGAGGCCCAGTGGTAGCTGTGACTGAAAGGGCCCAGTGTCATTGGGTGGGAAGGGTGTGACTACCTTTCCTGTTGGTGGTCAATTTGGGCGCTCACATAATGCAGGCTTTGCTGGAACAAAAGGGGTCATAGAGTCTTCCCCCCAGATTTCAAAGGAAAGCCTGGGAAGCCAGGCAATGTGTGGCAGGGTAGAATTCCTGCAAGTGGGCCCAAATAGGGAAATTTGTGAAGCTTTAAGGGTGAAGCCAAGGTTACAAGAAAAACCTTCACAATTTAGAAATGCCAAAAAAGTGGAACGACTATGAGGAAAGGCTACAAATTGTGTGCCATGGAGTCAAGATGGAACAGCAAGTACACTACCCATTGCAATTAACCAGGCCACAGGGGTGGGGCTGTCAAGGCCCCAAAGAGATTATACCTCACCACCATGTGTCCCAGATGCCAGAAATGGAACTGCAGGATTAAATGCTTGCCCTGCTGGATTTTGATCTTCTTTTGGTTTCATCCCTTTTTTCTATGGTCCTATTCCTCTCTTTTGGAATGCAAATGTTTACTCTGTGCTATTGTACCTTGGATGCATGTAACTTGCTTTTTATTTTGATTATTTTCTTTTACAGGGGCTCACAGCCACTTTGAGTCTCAGAGGAGACATTGAACTTTGGGACTTTTGAGTGATGCTGGAACTGTTAAGACTTTGGGAATTCTTAGAGATAGACTAAATGCATTTTGTATTCTGAAATGGGCATGAGCTCTTTAGGGGCCAGGAGTGAAATGTTATGGTTTGATATAGAATATTCCATAAGGAGCTCATGTATTAATGTTCAGAGTTGACATAATTAAGTCATGAGGGTTGTAATTTCATTGGTAGATAAATCCATTGTAATGGACTTACTGGGTGGTAACCTAGTCAGGTGGGATGTGGTGGGTCCCTGGATGTGTGGCCTTAGAGACTCTCCTTTTGTCTTTGAATCCCCTTACTTGCTGGTTCTCTTGCTTCTGGCCTCCATGCATGAGAACAGAGCTTTGCTCTCTGCTTCACACCACAATGCCCTAAGTTCCACAGACCCAGCCTGACATAGTCTGAACCTGAAATCTCCAAAAACTTGAGGTCAGTTGTTTTGGATTATAGCAGTGAGAATCTTGACTGAGACACCTGGTGTGAATCAAGTGAAATGATTGTATTAGAGTGTGAAAATAAATAAGATCTAGTTCAAACTGAAAAAATTCCAGTGAAATGCATAATAGTAATTGCATATAAGATTCTATAAATATCATTATTACACATTGTTATTTGATGGCCAGGATTACCTCTATATTTGGAATTTTCATTAACACATATTGGTGGTAATATTTTGTAAAAAGGATGAGGTAGGTGTAAAATAGAGGAAATTATTTTAATGGTATTTTAAAGGATTTTTTATGATCCTTCCTTCATTTGAGTCTTTTCTCACCTAATTCTCTATTAGACTAAAATAATTTTGAGATAGGAGAAGGGAAATATGTGAGCTAAATAAAAAGAGCAAAAAATAGTTCAGTAACTTCCTTGTATAAAGTAAGAAGTAAGTTTTTATGAGATATTTACCTTCCACTTTTTCCTAATGTAATAAAATTTTAATTTCTGGTACTAATTTAGATAAATGACTATCTTTAAAATCTACTATATTCTATACTGCAAAGATAATCAACACAAATTTTCTTTATTATCACCCCCCCCCCCCACTTTTTTTTTTAAGTGCTGGCTATTGAACTGAGGGCCTCAAACATGCAAAGCATGCACTCTTCAACTACACTACACTTTTCCAAAATCCTTTTCCACCCTGGTTTTCCTCCTGAACAATGTACTCATGGTATACACTAGATGGAGAAAATTCAAAGATAAAGAAGCATGCTTTTGCCCTAGGTACTTCGATTCTATTCGGGGGTAGCTTATCATAGTTCACTAAAGAGATATAAGATAGAATTGTGTCTGGGTACAATCTGGGCACATAATAGCAAAATTAATGCTAGCTGCAACTAAGGGCAAACTCTCAAATCCTGGTAGATTAATATAATAAAAGTTTATTCTTGCTCACCTTACAGTTTAATGCCCAATGTCAGTCAGGTAGCCTTCTCCGGCTCTTGGCTCTGCTTCCTGGAAAACATGGCCTCTGAGGTCACTGAGGCAGGAAAAATGAGGGCTAGAGTTTTTCAGGGCCAGACTTAGAAGTGGTTGCATCCCTTTTGGTGATTCCCCATTGTTCAGAACCCTATCACATAAATGTGATCTAACTGCAAGTGAGGCTGGGAAGTAGAGAGGACCACATGAGTTTACTGGATATTCTGTCACAGGCTATAAAATGGAGAATGATAATTCTACTTTGAGAAGCTTCATTAGAGGATATAAAGTTTTGGTTGAGGTTTAGAACACTGCTTTATCAATTTCTACCCTACATGATGAGAAACTCAAGAGAATTAACATAAAAATTATTATAAACAATAACAGAATTCAACAAAGTAGTGGAGGCATTCATTCATTCAATAGATAAGCATCAAATGCCTTCAATGCTTATTTTAGATGTATGTAAAACATCAAAGAAGCCAGGCATGGTGGTGCATGCCTGTAGTCCCAGTACTTGGGAGGCTGAGACAGGAGGAATGCAACCTCATGGCCAACCTCAGCAATCTTGTGAGGCCCTCCACAACTTAGTGAGACCCTGTTTCAGAATAAAAAATAAAATAGGCTAGGGGTATAGCTCAGAGGTAGAATGCCTCTGGGTTCAAGCCCCTACACCACACACACACACACACACACACACACACACACACACACACACAAATCAAAGAACAAAACAAAGACACCTTTAGCTGTGGAGCTTATATTCTACCTTGGGAAGATAAAAAGTAAATAATAAGCAAAAATAAAATATGTAGTACGTTAGTAGATAGTAAGACATTTGGAGAGACAAAGAGTTAGAGTAGGGAAAAATGTTTTAGCTTTTAAGAAGTAGTCTAGAAGGCCTCACCAAGAGGCTACTAATGAAGACTGGAAGGAGGAAAGGAAATGAGCCATGAGGATATATTGGGGAAAGCACTCACAACACAGAAGGAAAATTAAGGGCAACATCCTAAGTCGAGACTTTTCCTGACACAAGGAACAACGAAGAGGCTAGTGTAGCTGAAGATGACTGAGAAATGGGATAGTAATAGGATATAGAGTTGGAGTAATAACAGAAGGCCATGTCATTAGGGTTCTATATATCACTTGCTTTTATTTGACTGGTATTAAGAGGCACTAAAGGATCTTATGCATAAGAGTAACATATATATTAAATTTATGTATAGAAGCTGGGTGTGGTGGCACACATCTGTTATCTCAATACTTGGGAGGCTGAGACAAGAGGATCACAGGTTCATGGCTAGCCTCAGCAACTTAGTGAGGCCCTCTGCAACTTAGTGTTTCAAAATAAAAAATAAAATAGGGCTGGGGGTTTAGCTCAGAGCTAGAATGCCCCTGATTTCAATCCCCAGTGCCAAATATACACGCAAAAAATTATATATAGAAATTGATTTATATCAGCAATAAAAAGTTTATAGAAAAAATCAGGAATATGTAAAACATATATAAGTAATATTAAAAATCTTGCTGAAATAGACAAAAGAAGATTTGAACAAATGGAAACATTTATCAATCTTGGATAAGAAGCTTCACCGTTATTAAAAAAAATAAAATTTCCTTAATGAATTTATCAATTTATTACAACTACACACACAAAAAGATTTTTTTCTTCTGTACAGATAAACTGATTCAAGAATTCATATGGAAAAATTAAAAAGCAAGGACAGCCAAGGAAGAGGGCAAAAATCAGACTTACTACATATTAAACTCACTATAAAAATTCAATAAGTAAAAAAGATTACTACTGTCACATAAATGGACTGACAAACCAAAAGGAAATAAGAGAAACTTCAGTAAGAATTCAAATACACATGGAATTTTGTATATAACAAAGTTGGCATTTCAAATTAGTGGAGAATTTATTCATGTAGTAAATATTTATTGAGCACCTACTATTTTTGAGATGCTGCTTTAACAGAAAAAAATGAATATGAATAAAAATCTGCCCTCATGAGGTCAACATTCTAATGAGAATTACGATATATAAACCAGTAACATTGGGAGAACTGGCCTGTTACTATCATTTGACTCTCTCCCTGCCAAAATTCATATTGAAACTTAATTTCCATTGTGGAGGTATTAATAGGATTCTTCTCTGTCAAATGGATTAGTATCTTATAAAAGGCTAAAGGAAGCTTATGCCTTTTTTTTGCTTTTCTGTTTTTCTGCCATGTGAGGACAGGACATTCATTCTTTTTTGCTCTTTTCTCCTCTGTCATGTGAAGACATGGTTTTGCTACTTCTGCTATGTAAGGATGCATAAAGAAGGGCCTACCCAGAAACCAAAGACCTTAACCTTGTACTTCCTAGCCTATAGAACTGTGGGAAATACATTTTTATTGTTTATAAGTTATCCAGTCTCAGATATTTTGTTATAGCAGCACAATCTACTGCTATAACATTCCATATAAAGATTTAATTTAAAGGGAAAATGGTACTTGAAACAAATCTTAGACTAAGAAAGGCTTTTCTAAGTATGACTCAAACTCTAAGATCCTTAAGAGAAAAAACTGATAAATTTGACTGTAATAAAACAAAAGAAAAAACTACTGCTTGAAAAAATAAACACCAGCCAGGCGTGGTGGCACACGCTTGTAATCCCAGCATTCAGGAGGCTGAGACCAGAGGATCCGGGTTCGTGACCAGCCTCAGCTACCTAGTGAGGCACTCCGCAACTTAGTGAGACTCAGTTTTAAAATAAAGAATAAAAAATAGGGCTGGGGGTATAGCTCAGAGGTAGAATGCCCCTGAGTTCAATCCCCAGTACCGCAAAAAAAAAAAAAAGAAAAAATAAACACCATATGCTAGGTAAAACTATAAATAATTATCTGCAATTTATATTACAGACAAAGGTCAAATTTACCAATATGAGTTGTAAGAAAAATAAGAATTGAGTGTAATTATTAAAAGTAAACAAATACATTATAAAAAGATTTTTAAATGAAACCTGTACAATTTTACTCATAATTAGGAAAATATAAATTAAAAGAATATCAAGATACTGTTCCATCATCTATTATACTGACAAAACTCCAAAAATTTGTCAATTCTTTTGCCCTGGTATGGAGAAACAAGTACCCAAACAGCTTGGTGGGAGTTCAGGAAGTTGTTACAATATTATAATCCCTAAAGAGAACAATTTGGCAACCAGAAGTAAAATACAAATGTGCTGACCTTTAGCCTAGAAGGCTCACTTCTAGGAATTTGTTTGTTTGTTTTGTGGCATTCTTCCTCTGAACTACATCCCCAGCCCAATTTTATTTCTTACTTGGAAATAGGGTCTCACTAAATTGCCGAGGCTGGCTTTGAACCTGCAATCCTCCTGTTTCAGCCTCCCAAGTACTGGGATTACAAGCGTGCACCACCATGCCTGGCCTTAGGAATTTATTTTATAGACATATAACTTCGTATATATGCAGATTTACATACAATGTTATTTCCTACAGCATTTTTTGTGCAACATTTATCATAAGAGGCCTGATTAAATAAACTATGGTTCATTCTTAGAAATGGAGTATCTTCCAGTTATAAAAAAAAAAAAATAGGAAGCCATGTATTGAGATAAACAGATATCCTGGATATATTCTTAAGAAAAAGAGAACAAAGTACAGAGCAGTGTATACAACAATTCTGTCCAACAGAAATAGAATGTCTAGCTTTATATATTTTGTAGCCAAATTTTAAAAAGCAAAAAGAAACAGGTGAAATTTTTAGTGATATATTTTATTTAATTCAATATATCTAAAATATTATCATTTTAACAGATACTCTATGTAAAAATTATAAATGAGGTAGTTCACATTGTTTTTTCATACTAAATCTTCAAAATCCAAGAATTTCATGCCCATTGCACATCTCCCATTTCCTCAGTCACACTAGCATGTTTCAACTACTTAATAGCCATATATGTGCCTACTGGCTACCATACTGGACCACACAGCTAAAGAATTCTTGTTCTTTCATTTGCTTGACAAATATGTATTGAATGACTATTATATGGTAGGCATTTGTTATGGTTAGATATAGAATATCCCCTGAAGAGCTCATGTATTGTTAATGTTCAGAGTTGATATAATTAAGTCATGAGGCTTTTAATCTCATCAGTAGATAAACTCACTGTAATGGATTTACCTGGTGGTAACCTAGACAGGTGGGCTGTGGCCAGAGAAGGTGGGTCCCTAGAGGTGTGGCCCTGGTGACTACATTTGTGCCTTTGAATTCCCTTGTTTGCTCTCTTTTTTCTGGCTTCCATGATGTGAGAGCAAAGCCTAGCTCTCTTCCTCTCCCTGCTTCCCACAGCCATGCCCGGAGCTCCATAGACCTGGCTTAACATGGACTTAATCTCTAAAATCTCCAAAACTGTGAGCAAATAAATCTTCCTTCCTCTCAGTTGTATGGTCAGTTGTTTTGGATGACAGCAGTGAGAATGTTGGCTGAAATAGCACTATTCTAACAAGAGTGGGAAGATAAAAATAATCATTTATATTTCCTTGAATTTGCAAAAAGAACCAGTGGAAGACTAGGTAAGAGCCTATTGCTTTCCTATAGCACACAGGAATAAAGAACATCAATACAGACAGAAGTGAATTAAGTATATCTCAATATATCTTTTGATTTCATTTTTGGTCTTTGATAAATATGAACATATTACCTTTTAAATTTTTAATTTGATATTTTAAAGAAAAGTACCAGGTAAGATGTGATAAACTATAACAAGCCAATGTTCCCATTGCAACTAGAAAATAAAATAAATTATAAAATTCACATTAAAAGACACTAGAAATATGTGGGAGAAAAGAAAACTAGATTAATTAGAATCCCAAACAGAAAAATGCTCAGGTTGATAGCCATTGTTAAAATAGCTATCCCCTTAGAGTATTTAGGGTGTATGCATCGGTTGAGAACTAGGTTTGCCACAGGCAAAAGAAGCCTAGTAGGAGGAAGACAGACCAGCCAAGTTTTTTATGGTTGTTAGTCTGCCAAGAGGAGTTGGGAAATCCCCAAATGCACAGCCCGTTCTCTCCTCTGGTCACTGAGTTCTGGAGTGGCACAGGAGGCTAGGGAACCAGTGGAGAAAGGTGGAGTCAATTTCTTGCTGTCTTATGGGGCTTAGGAGACAATGTTTTGCTAGAGGGAGGGGCTTAGAACAAACTATGACAGGTCTCCTCCTCCCAACCACACTTTAACCTGATTTTGATCTTGTAGGGAACAAGAAGCTATAAGGCTAAGTTTAAAAGCTCTAAAGGGTCTAACTTTCAGAGTGGAATAAACAGACTTGAAAGCCACAAAATCAAAAACTGAGTTGGGCCAGAAAGGATAGTGAAATCTCTTATAAGGAAACAGGAGCTGGGTGTGTTGGCATATCCCAGTACTTGGGAGGCTGAGACAGGAGGATTACAGGTTCGAGATCAGCCTCAACAACTTCACAAGACTCAGCAACCTAGCGAGACCCTATTTCAAAACAAACAAACAAAAATTTTTTAAAGGGCTAGAGTGTATGGTTCCGAGGTAGAATGACCCTGGGTTCAATCCCAAGTAGACCCCTCCCCCCCCAAAAGATAAAAACTCAAAAACAGTAGCAATATGGTAGGCTTAAACCTAGCTATATTAGTACTTGCATTAAATGATTAAATGCAGATGGACTAAATATTATAATTAAAAGAGACTGTCAGGATAAACTTAAAAATATCTATCTGTAAGCTGTTTACAGGAGACACATTTTAAATATAAAAACAAAGATGTGTTAAAAGAAAGAACATAGAAAAATATAAGCCATGTAAAACACCAATAAAAAGAAAGATAGTGAGCCTATAGTCATACAGAGAGGTGGATATTAGGGCAAAATATAGTACAGTATCAACAGGTGATACATCGCAAGGCCCTAAAGGATACCTGAAACCACAGATAATACCAAACCCTATACATTCTACACTTTTTCCTATATATACCTATAATCACATTTAATTTACAAATTATCAACAGCAAAAGACTAACAATAATAACCAAGAACAAAAGAGAACTAAAACAATATACTATAAAGCTATAAAGAAGTTATACGAATGTGGTGCCTTCCTCTCTCTCAAATTTACTTATTGTCATTTTACCTTTCCACTTAAAAAAAAAACAAAAAAACTTAATGGCATCTCTTTGGTGTATGCAGATTGCCCGCATTACTACTCTGTGCTTTGGGGCCATTACTAAGTAAAATAAGGGCTACTTGAAAGCCAGCACAGTGATACACCACAATCAATCTGGTAACATGACAGCTGTGAAGTGACTAGTAGGTGAGCAGTTTATACAACATGGATATCCTGGACCAACGGGTGATTCACACCTCTGTGGGACAGAGGAGGAGGATGTGAGATCTCATCATACTACTCAGGGAGGTGTGCAACTTAAAATGTATGCATTATTTCTAGAATTTTCCATTTAATATTTTTGAACTATGCTTGACCACAAGTAAGTGAAACTGCAAAAAGTGAAATTGCAGATACTACTGCAGTTAAAGATAAAAAGGGACATTTCATAATGTTACAAGGTCAATTAAACAAAAGCTGATAAGAAGTCTAAGCTTAGGTACATGTAATAACACAGCTTTGAAATATATTTAGCAAAAATTGATAAACCTAAAAAAAGAAATGGGAAATCCACAATCATACTTGAAGGTATCAATAAACATCTCAAAACTGAACAGAATATATTCTATGACTATAACAGAATTAAACTCAAAGCAAATGATAAAAATATAACCAGAAAAACTATAGATGTTTGACAAATATACTTCCACAGAATTAACAGATTAAAAATGTTCCAAAACATATCAGTAAATATTTGAATTAAGTAAACTGAGAATACAACACATAAAAATTGGTATACACCTATAATCCCAATACTTGGGAGGTTGGGACAGGAGGATCGCAGGTTTGAGACTAGCCCCAGCAAATTAGTGAGACTCTCAGCAACCTAGCAAGACCCTATTTCAAAACAAAAAGTAAAAAGGACTAGGTGTGTAGCTAGGTGGTAGAATTAGCCCCTGTGTTCAATCCCTAGTATCACACACAGACACAAAAGAAGTCTGCACCTTGGAGGAAACTTTATAGTTTTAAACATTATGTTAAGACAGATAAAAGATTGAAAATCAATAAGTTAAGAAATTAGAGTAAATCAAGAAAGTAGAAAAAAGAAAATAAAGAGAAAAATCAAAGAAATAAGAACATTACTGGTGCTTGCATTTCTCATAATGTTTTTGTGCAGAGGAGCTATCGTTTCTCCAATTTCATAGACAAAGCAACTGTGACTTAGATGGGTAAAGCAACTATTTCAGCAACATACACCAGGTATGGGCAAAGCCAACCTCAACTTACAGAAACACTTTTCTCTGCTAGCAATACCACCTCTGGACTCATAGAATGCCTTAGCCACCATCATGGTATTCCACACAACATTGGTTTGATCATGAAACTAATTTTATAACCAAATACATGCAGCTTTGAGGTCCTACCCAAGAAATTGATTGGTTTTGGCTACACACACCATCACTCAGAAGCACCTAGAGACTAATTAAAGATAAAAAGATGCAAGTCAGTAGACAATACCCTGACAGAATGTGGTTTCATACAGGATACAGTATATGCTTTGAATCAGAATTATTTGGTGCCATCTCCCTCTTCATCAGAATACACAGGTCTAAGAGAGAAACTGGGTAGTGGTTTGAGTGACTATTATACCTAATAATCCACTTTCCGAATTTCTATTCCCATTCCAACAATTCTGAGCTGTATTCCTATGCAGTTCAGAGATCTTAATACTCTCAAGGAGAATAGATTCCATCATGGAATAGAACAATGGTATATTTAAATGAAAGACTCAACAGCTGATAATTTGGGGCTCTGAATGAAACA
This sequence comes from Graphiurus murinus, assembly GCA_004027655.1. NCBI lineage: Eukaryota > Metazoa > Chordata > Mammalia > Rodentia > Gliridae > Graphiurus > Graphiurus murinus. The sequence goes on from PVLC010026688.1 coordinate 19,236, forward strand.
AAAAGCCACTGAATCAAAGGGAAGAAGAGATTACTCGACTGGTTTGAGAAGTTGGTCCCACTTGACAAGAGGAAATAGCATTACTCTTTTATAGTGGGGGAAGGAAGACTATATCAAGATCCCAGGGAAATTTCTAGAATGCCTCTTAATACTGTCAATATATCTATTACCAATCATATAGGTTAATGGCAAACTACAATAACCTAAATAAGGCAGGAGTATTAAGGACTCAGAACCCTAGGAAAGAAGATTCAGGTCAGAAACCTACTGAGATTAAAGATGAAGACAAGGAATATATGGAATGGGCAGTAGAAGTCAGCCCAAAGAAATGCAGTACATATTTTCTCTGATATATATATATATATGTATATATGTGTGTGTATACATATGTGTTAATATACATGTTATAAACATATGTATGCATATATAGTTTACTTGGATATATTAACCATTTTTGAGAAAAGTGCAAAGGCAATTTGATGGAAAGAGGCTAGCCTTTTCACCCATGTAGCCACCACCAAGATCAAGATGCAAAATGTTGGTATCTCTTAATTATTAAATGTATAACTTCTGATAAGCATTTTAGTTTTCTAGTATAAATGCCATGTGCCATATCTCCTTAGAAAGAATTCAGAATCAGTATATTATAAGGTTAAGCAAAACTTAAGAGTTGTATCTAACGGTCATTCCTTTCTTCCTAGCTATAGTTACCCTGCTCTGGTCTTGTACTGCCTGGGTGACCTACCTGAATATCTACCCTGCCCTAAGTTGCTTATCTTTGATGACTGGATGCCTGAAGGCCAGCAGTTCCCCTTTAGTTGAGCTGGCTGAAACTGCTGGATCTAAGATGGCTGCCAAAGAGGCTGCCAGACAATCTCCGTTATAATAAAAGACATGAGTATTCCTCTCCTACCTCCATTTCCTTTGCCCTGTGTCTATAACCTCTTGATTCCTAAGAGGCTGGAAGTTGAGGTATGGGTTTATCTCCCACTTCTCCTATTCTTGGCAAGTCTCTTGCACCACTCAGTCAGTGCTCAGTATTGGAGGTGGCAATAGAAATGTTCCATATCTTGATGTGAAGGTGGTGGTGGTTTCACAGGTATAAATATTTGCTAAAATTCATCAGTTGTGTGCTTTAAGTGAGTACTGTTCATAATATATAAGTTATATCTTGATAAATAGATTAAAAAACTGTTGAGGCATATGGTGAGTGGTAAATAATTGTTCATCTGTATATAATCATTTGAGAGGAAAAATTAGGCACTATCCCCACATGAAAACCCCTACAAACTTTCTGAGATAAGGATGCAGTTATTTATATATACCAGCTCCTTCAAACTAAATCCCAATATCTTCAACTTTTCTCATGAATTTCATTGTTTCTACCCTTTTATCTAACAAGATCTTAAATCTAGATTCTTTCTCTCTCATTCTAATTAAAGAGCAAACAAGTATTTCACACAAGTTACAAAATATTTTGAGGTTGTTTGGGGACCACTCCACAAATTCCATGGGCCTTATTGGTAGTACTATGTTGCTAACTCATATACTAAAATGTTCATAGTCCTTAAAGCCCAGGCAACTAAACTCACAGGAAGACAACTATACAAGTACTATTTTTAAATCTTTTATTGATTTTTGGTACATCTATACTCCCAAAAGAATTATATTATTTTAAAACAATAGTGGCTAAGAAACCCTTCCATTTTATTTGCTACCAACATTAGAAAAACTTTACTAATTTACTTTTAATATATCAAGTGTAAATTCTTTTACTCAGTTATTTTGTATTTATGTTTTCTAAACTCAAAGTGTCTCTTGTTGGGCTTTTTACATTAGTGACTTCTCTAGCAGTTTTGCCAGTAATTTAAATATAGACTGCCTTCTCTAAATTGCTAGAAATTAAGAGTTCACTAAAGTAGATAATTTCTAAAACTGTCTAGACTAGAAACTATCAATGCCAATTTAAAAAATAAACATCTTGTTGATGAGATTTTTATTCACTATTTTGTTTTCTTTTTAAAGCATACTTCTGCCCTACTTAAAGAGGGTATGAAAAGTATTCCCCACACTTTTTCATTTTACACTTTTAAACGTTTTATCACTTCTCAAAGAAGTTAGTAGATGACAAAAAATAAAATTACCCTCTCCCCCCAGGATATTTCACTCACCTACAAAATGGGCTGGGAATAGTAGGTATCACATAACAAATCCCCCCATTCAGGCAAAATGACCTGTGACTGGGACCACAGGGCTCCTCGTGATCTAAAACACATATACATATGGGATAGAGAAAGGTACATTAAAGTTCTCTGATACAACCAGGACCAGGAATAACTAGCCTTAGAATGAAGCAGCAATTCTAAAAATTAGAATGAATTCATTTTTCTCAAAACAAAAGAATCTTATTCCTTTTCTGATAGGCAAGGATGTCTATGACTTTGAGAGAAAGATGAATCCATTCCAAAGATATTGTCATTAATTATAATGGATTTAGAAGCTACATAACAGAAATAAGAAATCTCTACATTATTTAGATTAAAAGACAATGATAGGGTTCTAGAATAAATAGGTGCCAGCTGGGCGTGGTGATGCACGCTGACAGTCTCACTACTTAGGGGACTGAGATAGGAGGATTGCAGGTTCAAGGACAGCCTCAGCAACTTAGCAATGCTTTCAGCAACTTAGTGAGACCCTGTCTCAAAATAAATAATAAAACAGGGCTAAGGTATAGCTGAGAGGTAGAATGTCCCTGAGTTTAATTCCTAGTATCTCAAAAATAAATAAACAAATAAATAAAATAAGCAGATCCTTCTCATTTAGTACAGAGATTCTACAGTATTATTTGGAGTTTTCCTGTTACAGGCTGCATTTAGATTCTTAATTTTCCTTTTAGATTTTAGATATATTAAAATATGAAATGGTGGTGGTAAAAATTTAGACAACTGAAATAAATTTGATTTCCAAAACTATCTTGTAATATTCTTACATATGACAAATCAATGTCAAACATTAAAGATAACATAATCTCATAAGGTTTTTTTTTTTGTTTGTTTGTTTTTTTTGCGGTACTGGGGATTGAACTCAGGGGCATTCTACCTCCGAGCTACACCCCCAGCCCTATTTTTTATTCTTTATTTTTGAAACCGAGTCTCACTAAGTTGCGGAGTGCCTCACTAGGTAGCTGAGGCTGGCCGTGAACCTGGATCCTCCGGTCTCAGCCTCCCAAATGCTGGGATTACAAGCGTGCGCCACCACGCCCGGCT
>PVLC010026689.1:0-22594 GCA_004027655.1 Graphiurus murinus
CGGCCATACTGGGCGGCTACTATATCGCAGGCACTGTGTGGCGAGCTGGGGATCCCTGAGTGGACAAACCTTCGTCCTCAGCCTCCATCAGTTCTTCCAGGTGAAGAGAGTGTTGAAAACAAGGTGAGAAAGCTAACAGAGACTAGCAGAGGTCGGTACTGCATCCCCGGGAGGGATCTCCCACGCCAGCCTGGGTGGAAAAGCCGTGGGTTCTAGGACGCTCACGGGCGGTTTCCCCCTCCAGAGCCCGCACCAACGCCATCTCCACTGTTCCTGCCTCCCAGTTCCCTTCTCACTGGCCCAGGCCAGGCTGCGCCTTTCCTCATGCTTGTGTCTTAGCCCCACAGGCCCACTAAATCCCAGAGAACAGGGAGCATTCTATAATTCTAAGTCCTTCAAAATACCCGGGGTACTGCTTCACTTCCAGGAGACCGAGTGAAGACTTTAAGTCTAACTGACATACATTCTTCAGCCTGACGCCCGTCTTTGAGATCCTAGTCCACATCTTCGTGTGCTGTGCCCTACCCACCATCCTACCCGACGCCACAGCTGCTAAACCGTGCTCATTATCCTTAGAAGCAACTACTCTTCCGAGAGGTGATGACCAAGTCCACTTCCATAAAATCTAAGTGCCCAGGAAACAATGAGCATCCTGGGTGCTGATCACAGCTCCCCAGGAAGTGCACATCGAATCCTGGGACCCGTGAGTGTGAGCTCACATGGTGAAGGCTCTGCAGCCCAAATGCAGGGAGGAATCAGAAACTGGAGGTTACTCTGGACCGTCTTGGTAGGTTCTAAATGCAATAACAAATATTATAAGAAGGAAGAAGAGGAGCCTGGTGTGCTGGCATATGCCTATAATCTCAGTACTTGGGAAGCTGAGACAGGAAGATCACAGTTTTAAGGCCAGCCTCAGCAACTTAGTGAGACCTTCTGCAACTTAGCAAGACCCTGTTTTCAAGTAAAAAATAAAATTGGTCTGGGGGTATACCCCAGAGGTAAAATCCCCCGAGTTCAATCCCCAGCGCACGTGGACACACACACACACACACACACACACACACACACACACGAGGGAGAGGGATATTTCAGAATTTTAGATGGAAGAGAAGAAGGCAATGTGGCTACAGAGGCAGAGACTGGAGTGAATCCTCACCCTCAGAGGAATCTGGTTGCCACTAGAAGCTGGAAATGACAAGTTACAGATTTTCCCCTAGACCCAGCTGACACGTTGTGTGGGCACTGTGAGGTCTGACCATGAGGTCATGCCGGAGGAAGACAGAGAACAAAGGAACACTGAAAGAAAACGCCCCCTGACCATTGCCCTGCCCCAAGATGACCTGGCCACTGATACACCAACCAGCGGCTTACAGGACTGCCCTTGTGCCCTCTTCCTTCCTTGCCCCATAAAAAGCCCCCAGCCTGTGTGGAGGCTCCTGACTCTCACGGGCTTTCTCCCCCGTCAGATGCCTCCTTCGGTTTTATTCCTGAATAAAGGATGTTCTTTGCTGTCCGGCCATGTTTTCTTTGCCCCCGTATACCCCAACACCTCGGTTTCTGCTAACTGAAACCCATCATGGACTTCTGGCACCAGATTAAATTTTTAACTTCTATGCAATAATACATTTGCCTAAGCTGCCACTGTGGTGTTTTGTTACAGCAGCTGTGAGAACTTAATACAGGTGTCTTGGAATACAGATGTGGAGATGGGAATAACGTGGAGCTCAGGCTGGAGAACGAATGTCTGGGCAGTTTCCCCAGACACTGGGGAGAAGCCAGCCCCTCCGTAGGCTGGAGATTCAGCCTTCAGCCTCCAGCGCTCTAAGACACAGCAGCAGTCAGACTTTAGGTTGTGAGTCTCCTCTTCTTTAGTTTTCTTTCTGCATTGCCTGAGGCCTTGAAATAGCAGAGTTCCTGGGTTATATCACTGTATTTAGAGAGAGTCAATCTAGTTGGAGAAAATCAACATAAAGCCAAGACCAACTGCAACCAAAGCTCACTGAACGAAAGCGACAGAATATACAAGAAGCTCGCGCTCTAGTTCCTCCATGTCCCCTCTCTGCCCACCTCTGTCCCTACGCCCTTCTCCTGGCTTGGCTGTTGTCTGAGAAGAAACTACGTTTTCCTGCTAGGTTTCTTTGCTGTTGAGTTTGTTGACGGCTCATGCCAGGCAAATTAACTAGAAGGAAATGAAAAAGAAGTCGGTATTGATGAACATTCCCTAGAGCCTATCCAAGCTGCTGCAGTGGTTAGAATAAGGTTAGGATCTGAGTATTTTTTCGCACAATTCCCCTCCAGTCTCTTCCTTCTTTCCCAACTAGAGGTGACTTCACACTCACTCCTGTTGTTGGAAAAAACACTTAAAACGAATGAGCCAAAAATTGAAATAGAGCATATTCCTCCTATCTGGAACACGAGACCAGTGAAATGTAGCACGCTGCCAGGTTCTGAATGAGGCAGAAACCCTCGAGTGTTATAAAAACAAGGACTAAAGCGCAGCTAACTCCACCAATTTCCTCATCCTTCACCCTTACTCCCGGAGTATGTATTTAAAAATGAGCCACGATACAGGAGCGATTCTCAAAGTCCTCGTTAGGGTGAGCGGCTGGCATTGTCTCTCCGTCTTTGTCACCTGCTGCTGTGACAGGTGGACGCCAGTGGGGTCGGCTCGTGGGGAAGCTTCCCGGGCGCATGTTGAACAGAGTCACTGTGCTGGAGGAGGAGGGGCCCCAAGGACTCGGTGTGGTGGGGTGTTGGAGAAAGTCCAGGGCTGCCATTTTCACACACGCCTCCTCCTTCCTGGGCTGTCCGGTGAAGAGGTTATCGACGGGGAAGTGCTCGAGTGACGCTTGGATTTCCAGCTGGATGGAGGACTGGCAGCCATCAGTCTGCACCAACCCATTGTTTCTAAAATATTAGAAATGCATGTTTCAGAAGTTCAAATCTGGTGTCAAATGGTACAAAATGGGAGCGATTTCATTTGATGGAAAGTACCTAAAATTATAGCGTTCAATACGTATAGTATAACATTAAGGGTGCGTGGGATGGCTCCAATATTCTAACCCTCTTCTCCAAGAAGCTTTAATCTTCTGTGTGCCAACTCTTCACAGGAGACAGCGTTACGTTTAATCTGCTTTCGATGCTGCAGATGGCCTGGCCACTGTCGTCTTTTTGCATATCAGCTATTCTGCCAGCTTTTTCTCTTGGTTGTAGAGTGCTTGAAACTCAATTTCAATATCTAACTTCTTTTCTTACTCCTAGTACCCCCTTTAGAAGTTTGTTGGGGATTTTTCTCTTGGATACTTCAGCATTCCTATCTGAGTATGAAGGAGTTGAAAGGTCTTTGTTCCTATGCATGAATATACAAAATCTGAACAGAAAACACATAAATAGGCAATATATCTTTTCCCTTTCAAAGTTCATAAATGTTTAGCTTCCTTTTCTTTTTGCTAGTAGTGGGTACTAAACCCAGGAGCATTCTACCTCTGAGCTACACTCCAGCCCTTTTTATTTTTTGTTTTGAAACAGGGTCTTGCTCAGTTGCTAAGTTGTTGAGGCTGGTCGCGAACCTGCGATCCTCCTGTATCAACCTCCCAAGAACTGGGATTATAGGTGTGCTCCACCACACCTGGCTAGGTTACTTTTATTTTACTAAGTTTTAGGTACAATTAAGATGAAAAGAGCAAAATACCAAACATATCATAAGAAATGGCATATTCCTGAATAGTTCCTAAATATTTCCAGGTGAACATCTGAAAAGAAGGCAGTAGAGACTCTGGAGGTCTGATGAGGTTGTAGATAAAAGTGATAAGAATCCAGTTCATACCAGAATCTGTTATATCTTGGAGAGTCCCCAACAAATAATGATTTAGGCAGTTGTCAATATCAAATCTCCTTCTCTCTAGTGTAGGCCTAATTTTAATTTCTTTGAAAGAATTTTCTGGGTACAGTGGCACTTGCCCTCCTGTGATCCCAGTACTTGGGAGACTGAAAAAGGAGGATCAAAAGTTCAAGGCCAACCTGGGAGACTTAGTGAGACCCTGTATCAAAACAAAAAGTAAAAGCCGGGCGTGGTGGCTCACACTTGTAATCCCAGCATTTGGGAGGCTGAGACAGGAGGATCCAGGTTCGCGGCCAGCCTCAGCTACCTAGTGAGGCCCTTTGCAACTTATGAGATCTTATTTCAAAATAAAGAATAAAAAATAGAGCTGGGGGTATAACTCAGAGGTAGAATGCCTCTGAGTTCAATCCCCAGTACCACAAAACAAAAAAAAAAAGTAAAAAGGGCTGTGTGTAGCTCAGTGAAAGAATGTCCCAGGGTTTGATTCCCTGCACCACCTCTAATAATAATAATAATAATAATAAATTACAATAGTAAATAATTTGCTGCTCATTTATTCTCTACTATGAAATAATTTGGATCTTACCTACATTAAATCAGCTTTCTGGTTCTGGGATTTCTTTCTTTCTTTCTTTTTTTTAATATCCAAGTAGATTTCTACTTACTCACCAGCCCCTCCATACCTATTTGTAAGGAGACATCTAGATGGTTTTACCTGCAACCAGGTAATTACTACCTAGAGGCTGGGGGTGGGAGGGGATTATAATCTCTGCCTGGGATGCGCGTGACTGGCCAATTATGACTTCAATACCTCAGTTGATGCAGGTTTAATACATAGGTCCCTCATTTGTTACAATGCTAAACCATAAATAATTTTAATTCTAAACAGCTTGTCCTGCTTCCGAGCTTTGCATGGCTGCTTGCTTGCTTGCAATTTCTGCAATTTGTCCTTAAAGAGGTGCATATAGCGCTCACTGTGACTTCCTTCAGTACCACAGATACAAGCCACAAATTACTGATTTCATTAGTTTTTCCAAAAACAAGGACAAGAACAAATCGCTCATTGTGTGGTCAGCAGTAAGGTCTTCAGGTTATACAGAGAACCGAGCCAAGGTGGAGTTTTTCCTCTCTCTCCAGAACAGCTACTTTAAACCACAAGCTGCAGTTAAGAAATTTCCTGGCATGATTAACACATTAATTAGTAACCAAGAAGATGAAGGAAGATTTATATATGTATTTGCTCCTCTGTGCAATATAATTCCTTGTCTTCATAGCCCCAATTTTTCAAACCTGAGTATTGAAAGTAAAGAAGCCAGGCATGGTGGTACGTGCCTGTAATCCTAGTACTTGGAAGGCTCAAACAGGACGATTGTAAGTTCAAGGCCAGTCTCAGCAACATAGCGAGACCCTCAGTAATCTAGAGAGACCCTATTTCAAAAACAAAAAGTAAAAAATGGGCTAAGGGTGACAAACAAACAACGAAAATACAACCCCTTTCCTCATATTCCATGAAAGATTATCTTTCATTTTAACTCTGTTACTGACGTCTACCCGGGCAACAATATACAAATGATTGGGGGATAATGGTGAAAAAATGTTCTGCAAACTTTATCAGAAGAATGTGAATTTCACAATGCATACAGCTTGAATGTTTATAACTGTGGTCAGTCCTTAAAATCACATAGACAAGACCCATCTTTACAACTGCTATCAGCCCATGGAGGCGTTTCAAATAACAGGGATATTTTGCGAGATCCTACTTTGATCTGAAAGGATCAAATCACAAGAAAACAGCTTACTTTTGAGGTTTTCCAAGAACCTTATAAAACATGTCAACCTAGTACATATTATCTCTGCTTCCTGCATCTGGAGACAGCAAATGAAAGGGAACACCCACGCCTGTCGATGCTGCACTCGTAAAAATTGATTCCAAAATGTTTACTCAACCTCTAGTGACTTCTCCATTCTGGATTTTTGGTGGGATTACTATGGTTCCTGTCATTTTATTATTTTCAACAAATTGTTAAATGTGATTTATTTGTACACTTTTATAAGACTTTTTATTTAAATAAATTGACAACTTAGAAAACAATCCTTTTGTTGGACCATGAAACTTGGTATTTAGTTTGGGAAATATGATCATTGCAACAACACTAGATGCAATAAACCAGGAGAGGAGAAAATTTTCTATAAACCAAAAAAGTAACAAAGGGATTGGGTCGAGCACACACTAAACCCTATACTTTCTGCTCCTAATGTATAGAAATGCTTCCTGTTAAGCAATGCCTGGTATCCCATGCTTGTAATCCCGGGACTTGGGAGGCTGAGATGGGAGTTCTCAGCAATTTAGTGAGGCTTTCAGCAACCTAGTAAGACCCCGTTTCCAAATAAGAAATAAATTATAAGACCCCGTTTCCAAATAAGAAATAAAATCGGTTTGGGGATATAGCTTGGAGGTAGAATGCCTCTGGGTTCAATTCCCAGTACCACAAAAAAAAAAAAAGAAAGAAAGAAAGAAAAAAAATGCTTCTTATTCCAAATATATAAACATTGCCGGAAAAAAAAGTCAAATATTCCCAAAGAAGAAAAAAATCTGTGTACTCAGAAGCAAGAAAAGCAAGACGTATTCATTGTTATGTAGGAAAAATAAAAATGTATTACTTCATGAACGAAATAGAACTGAAGTAAAAATTAGTAAATTAGAATTTAGAACAGAGGAAATATTCCAGTCTAGCAGATAAATAAAAATATGGAAATTATTTTAAATAATAAATTCAAATAGTATCTTAAAACACATAGAAAACAGAATGGGAATTTAACTGACAGATTTCTAATAGGAGAGTGTACAAAGAATAAAGGAGAGAAAATATTTTTTTAAAAAAGACTGGAACCGGGCATGGTGGTGCATGCCTATAATTATAGTAGTTGGAAGACTGAGACAGAAGGAGCATAGGCTTGAGTCAGCATGTGGAAATTTAGTGAGACCCTGTTGCAAAATAAAAACTAAAGCCAGGAGTGGTGGCGCACACTTGTAATCCCAGTACTTGGGAGGCTGAAACAGGAGGATCGCAGGTTCACGGCCAGCCTCAGCTACTTAGTGAGGCCCTTTGCAACTCAGTGAGACCCTGTTTCAAAATAAAGAATAAAAAATAGGCCTGGGAATATAGCTTAGAGGTAGCATGCCCCTGAGTTCAATCCCCAGTACCACAATAATAATAATAGTAATTTTTAAAAAAATAAAAACTACTTGTATCTAACAAAGATGTATGATTACAATGCACCAATTAAAAAATAAAATTAAAATATAAAAAAAATTAAAAAATAAAAAGGGCTGAGGGTATAGCTCAGAGGTAGACCACCATTGGGTTCAATCCCCTATACAACTCCCCCCCCCCAAAAAAAAGAAAGAAAAAGAAAAACTGGAGAAATTTCTATAAAAAAAAAAAGAGAAAGTTATGAGTCATAATAAAAAGTACCTACTAGGGCTTAGTAAACTTAAAATACCTATGCATGTTGTTTTGTGGTTTTAGGGGAAGTGGGGGTGGGGGCGGGGGGACTGGGGATTGATTGAACCCAGGGCATTCTACCTCTGCACTACACTGCCAGCCCTTTTTTCATTTTTTAATTTTGAAACAGAAACTCACTAAGTTGCTGAGGGTCTCACTAGATTGCCAAGGCTGACCTTAAACCTGTGATGCTCCTGTCTCAGCCTCCCAAGAACTGAGTTTACACGTGTCAGCCACAGCTCTTGACTTATACATGCCATTTTTAAACTGCAGAATTTAAGGATAAAGAGAAAACACTAGTAGCTATCACAGAAAAAAAATAAATAAATAAAGGTTGCCCACAAAAGAACTATCAATAGCAAACTTCTCATTAACTAAATACCTAATACTCCTAACTGACTGAAGCTCCTGCATTCTCAACTTTTCTTTTTCTTTTCTTTTTTTTTCTTTTTTTTTTTCATTCTTTGAGGTAGGGTCTCATTAGGTTGCATACTGGCCTTGAACTCCTGAGCGCAAGCACCCTCCTGCCTCGGTCTCCCTAGTAGCGAGGACCATAGGCACACACCACTGCACCTGGGAGTTCTATCTTAAAAGAGCTGTGGCAATATTACTGCGAACTTGTAATTCTATGCCCAGACTATCCTTTAAAAATGAATGTTGTAATCCCAGCATTCGGGAGGCTGAGACCGGAGGATCCGGGTTTGCGGCTAGCCTCAGCTACCTAGTGAGGAACTCCGCAACTTAGAGAGACTCGGTTTCAAAATAAAGAATAAAAAATAGGGCTGGGGGTATAGCTCGGAGGTAGAATGCCCCTGAGTTCAATCCCCAGCACCGCAAAAAAACAAACAAAAATGAATGTAGACAGAGCTGGTGGCGCATACCTGTAATCCCAGTACTTGGGAGGCTGAGACAGGAGGATCACAGGTTCAAGACCAGCCTCAGCAACTTAGAAAGACTCAGCAATCTAGCAAGACCCTGTTTCATAATAAAAAGGGTTGCGGTGTAGCCCAGAGGTAGAATGCCCCTGAGTTCAAGCCCCAGTACTAAAATAAATAAATAGGCAAAAGAGAAGCATTTTCAGAAACATAAGGACATGGAAAATATCTTCTGTCAAATGAGTGCTGGAAGCGTAACTTGGGAGTACTCCTCCCCAGAAGAAAAGCAAACCCTGCTGAAGAAATATGCTGCAAGGAGCAGCAATGAAGCCAGGCATGGCGGTGCACACCTGTAATCCCAGTACTTGGGCGATAGAGGCAGGAGGATCACAGATTCGCAGCCAGCCTCAGCAATTTAGCAATGCCCTCAGCAACTTAGCAAGACCCTGTTCCAAAATAAAAAAAAATAAATTAAGCTAGGTGTGGTGGCACACACCTGTAATCCCAGTACTTGGGAGTCTAAGTGTGAGGACAGCCTCAGCAATGTAGAGAGGCTTTTGACAACCTAGCAAGACCCTATCTCCAAACAAAAAATCAAAAACAGGCTGGGGTATAGAGTGCCCCGGGGTCAGTGCCCAATGAGGAGAAGAGAAACGTTACCAGCGTGGGAGCAAACCTCACCAGACACCTTTTAATAAGTGAACACTCGAGAAGTCACAGACGGTGGAGTAAAGGACAGAAAGGAAGAAAAGAAAACGGGGAAGTGTTGGTGGGATTCAGTCGCACTTGAACTAGGATGTAGGATATAACTGTGTTGAAAGAAGAGTGTCTGGGTTTGCTCTCCAGAACCACAAAAAAATTAAATAATGTTTGAAGACAGTGTGCTAATCATATTGTGTTGTTAAGGAGAATATAGACAATCATGAAGCTTAAATTTTGAAGGAAAAATATGAATAGAAGTACACCTATTAAAACTTTATTATCACTGAAGGGACAGAAATGCAGCGAATATATCCCATGCCAGTGGAGGCCACGAATGAGCTGCAGGGACACCCGGCTGCTGGCCCTGGTGAGGCGGCCTGGTGTGTGGGGGGGGGACTGGGATGGGCTGGGATGGGCTGGGGCCCGGGCTGGAGCTGAGGGAGCATTTGGTCCTATCTCTTTGTTTGTTTGTTTGTTTGTTTGTTATTTGCACCATTTAAGGGACTCTGAGAATGTCACTTGGTCAGAAGCCTGAGCCTTCGTCTCCAGCCATGGAACGGCCACACACAGCCCTGGGGGAGGGCGTGTGCTTCCAGGAGGAGGGGAGAGCTGCAGGAACTTCCACTCGTCCTGAAGCCACAGCGCCAGGGCGTGGCTTTGACCTGCGATGGTTACAGGGCAGCTCTAGAAGCTGGAAGGCGTGGGCGGCAAGGTCAGTCCAGCAGGGCTAGAGCGGAACACGGCCATCAATCACACCCCCGGCTGCGTCCTGAGCCGTCCAGGGGCTCCAGCGCTATGCCTGTGGGGACAGAGCTCCCGAATCCTCGGTCCCAGCCACTGAAGTGAAGTCCATTTCCCACGCTGACTTATCCTTTTCCTTTTTGGAAGGCTCTGAGGTTAGCAAAAGTGCCTTTCAGCCTGCCAGGAGTAATTAACCCCGGGGTGCCTGAACCTGCCTCCGGCTTCGCCCGCCTTCAACCTGGGCTCAGTCAGCCCGGCTCCACCCAGGGGACCGCTCCAGCGCCCCAGGCAATGAGAACTCCATTCTCTCTGGGTCGGGCTTGAAACCTCTCTTTTCTAATCTCCTCTACCTAGGATGGCTTATAATCTCTCCTCTTTATCTGTTACAGACCTTTTTAGGAATATCCTTGTGAGCTAAGTGTTGTCGTTTTTAAATTCTTTTTCTAGAAAAATACATGGGAGAAAGGACCTTAATAAGCCATGTACAGTATCTCCAACATGGTAAGGAATCCCAGACCAGTCAAGTGTGGTGGCACATGCCTGCAATCCTAGTATTTGGGAGGCTGAGACAGGAGGATTGCAGGTTTGAGGACAGCCTCAGCAATAAAAAGGGCTATGGGTATAGCTTGGAGGTAGAATACCCTTGGGTTCAATATCCAGTTCAAGGAACAAAAACAAGCAAACAAACCAACCAAAAAAAAAAAAAAAAAAAAAAGACCCATTCAACATTTCAAAACTTCCAAAAAAAAATAACTGAGCAACTTTACTCAATATCCCTTTCCATTGCTTAACCCCTACTTCTTAATCTTTCTTCACTATTTCTACATCTCAGATTTATCCGATATTGTTTGCACCCAATTCCTGTTCCCCCACACCCATTACCTCTTTGTTTTCATCTTTGAAGTCTTTGTCTCAATACTTTGTTTTAAAAGATACAATATAAAAATTAATGGCCTAGTATCGCGGGAAGCCAAGTATTTAAAGTGTAGTAACCAGCATTATTACCATGAACGTGATAATAAAGTCTGAGACGAGTCATGCAAAGCAAAATTGCAAATGCACACAGATGAAAGAGTCGGCAGCGTTATGACCAAGCCTGGTAATGAAGGGCTAGGACTGATGACGGCATTCAAAAAATCCCATTTCTCTTTCGCCAGATACAATTTGCAATAATGATAGGTTTATCTAAATCCAACCAAGTTCTCTTTTTACTTCAGCTCATGTGATGAAGACCCAAAGACAAACAAGTCTTCTGACTCTCTATGGAGTCAAAAAGTGGGAAAGAACCTAGGAAAGTGGCCTTGGAGCTGTGGTGACATATCTGGTTCCAACACCTGTCAGCGAGAGTGATCCTTGCCAGTACCATCCTAGTCATCCCAAAGCAGCATTTTGCTAATGAGAATATAATGATATATGACTCCCCAGAGGAGACATGCTCTTGGTGACTCTTGGAAGGGATTCTAGGCTCTCAGTGGAAATCTCAGTGTTCGTCAGCTCTGTTGGAAGAGACTTTGGTCCAACCATGTGAACTTCTCTGAGCCTCGCTTTTCTCATCTGACAAAAGGGAATTAAAACAAAAAAGCATTTGTTTAGGGGGTGGATGATCTGAGCATGCCTTGGGAAGAATGCGGTATTCTGCTCATTCTTCCCCTCAGTATTATAAATACCTTTCTGGCCTTCTTCACCTGAGCAGATTGCCTGAAATTTCCTCCCCTCTTCCCCTAAAAGGGGGCAGTGCCATAAATTTAATGTATGTAAAAACAATCTGGCCCAACGTGACCGAACAGGAATTAGACGTTGAACTGATTCTCGCTGACTGAACCCTGTAATTACAGCGAGCTATAAACCAGCGTGGTGTAGCACATTTGCTATGAGCATTCTAGCAAATAACATAGAATTACAGGCCTGGAGGAGCCCTGGAGATCATCTGCTCCAACCCCTGCATTTTATAGATGAGGAAACTGAGGCCCGGGAAGGTTAACGAGCTTGCCTATGGTAATCACTGATGACGCTAGATTAGGATCCAGATTCCCGATTCCTTGTTCTCATTGACCTCGCTTAATTCAGTTGGCCTGATGAAAGGGGTATCCACTGGGCGATTCCTATCACAGACACTGGCCACTTCTTTTTAATGGAGATTTTTTTCTTTATTGAGAAACTTAAGACTTGAGTCTATCAAATAAAATCAATTCTAGGGGGTGGTCAAAACACACAATACAAAAAAAAAAAAAAAAACAGTCTTGGCCATACCAAAACCCAGAGAGTGTATTCTTAAAATTGAGAAATTGTAGGTGCTTCAAAATTAACATTTGCAACTTGTGGTTCTTGATGTTGAGAAGATGACAAGCTATCTTCCATAGGACAAACGAGGAAGTCTTCACACCTTGAGCTAACACACATCTGTCACTTAAAAGTGGCAGGTGTTGCCAGGCTGTGGTGGTGCTTGCCCGTAATTCCAGTACTTGAGAAGCTGAGACAGGAGAATCACAGGTTCAAAGCCAACTTCAGAAACTTAGTGAGACCCTGTTTCAAAATAAAAACTAAAAAGGCCTGAAGGTATAGCTCAGAGGTAGAACGCCCCTGGGTTCAATTCCCAGTATCAGGGGGTCGGGCAGGAATTTCTCTTTTCTCACTGACTTCCATTATAAAATTAGATACACTTTCTTGGAAAGGTTTCCCTGGTCGCTTGAGTTGCCATCGATTCCTTGGAGGCAGGCAGAGGACTGCATGGGAAGACCACAGGGTTGGACTCAGAAAGCCCTGGATCTGAATCTTGGTTCCCATCCTTTGTGGCTGGGGCCTTGGGGCTGCCTGGGTCTTTTTGAGTAATTTCCTCATCTGGAGAATGACATAACAGCTCTGAAAACACTTTGTAAATTATAAAGTATGGTATAAACATTGGCGATAAAGGCCAAACAAAATCCAGCACATGGCAAGCTGCATGAATTACACTTGTTAAAAAGTCCTGGCTCCAGCCAGGCATGGTGGTGTACCTCCCAGTACTTGAGAGGCTGAGATAGGAGGATCACAGGTTGAAGGCCAGCCTCTGAAACTTAGCAAGACCCTATTTTAAAATAATAGTAATAATAATAATAATAATAGTAGTAGTAGTAGTAGTAGTAGTAATAGTAATAGTAATAATAATGGCTGGGTGTGTAACCCCAGAACCAAAAAAGAGAAGAAAAAAAAAAAGGAAAAGAAACAAAAAATTTCTGGTCCCAAGTTCTGCAGCCCGATGACTTCAGTGGGCACTGCAGTGAACCAGCAGAACCTTGGTGTCTACGAAGGAGCTCTTTCTTCCTCTCCCACATTTTGAGACTCTCCCGTTTCCAGCCACTTGCCCATTTCCATCTTTGAGCCACTATAATTTTTCCTATACTCTGCAATAACATGACTCAGTATTTTCAGTAATTAAGTTGCCCAAGGCTGACTTGGGGAGGCTGGTGCCTCCTTCTGCCAACATAGAGCAAGATATTAAAAGAATGTTCCATATTAGACTGGTTTTCATGTTTGCCTTACAGAGGGCAGAAACCTAATTCAAACCCTCCATGTTAGTCAGATTTCTGTCACTATAACAAAATACTGGAGATATTAACTTATAGAGAGAAAAGGTTTACTTTGGCTTACAGTTTGGAGGGTCCAGTCCCTGATCCCTAATCAGGCCCTGCTGTTTTGGGCCTGCATCAAGACAGGACTTCATGATAGGAACACTTGGCAGAACAAATCCACTTACATCACAACTCAGGGAGCAAAAAAAGAGAGGAAGGGAGCAGGGTCCCACCTTCCCCTTTCAGGGTATACCCTAAAGATCTCACACTTGACTTTGCGTCGGTGTTTGTGTCACCTGCCAATAGCACCTTGAGGACCAAACCATTAACACGTGGGGTTGGGGGACGTTTCACATCCAGACTAGCGTGCTCTCTTTAGGTGATGGGGCAGAATTAGGATGGTTCACAGGACTGGAGGTAAGGATGGAGAGCCAGGCCGGGGAACTCGTGTGTCTTCTCTCGTTGGCCTCATTCTCTCCTCTCCCACTGTGGGCAGGTCCCCTCTGCACCACAGGAGATGGGCACAGCAGGTCACTCTGTGGCGTGAGAGATCCTACAGAAGGACTTTGAGCACCTGGCTGAGACCCGGTGCCCAGCGAGGCAGCAGGGCAGACGGAGCATGCGCACCACACCTCCTTCCGCCTCGTTTTCCGTGTATCCTCCAACTGCAGTGCAGCACACCCATGCTGGAAGATTTAGTCGCAGTTCTAAGACTGCAGCAGAATTACAACTGAGGTCCTTGCAGGCAGTTTTCCTCTTGCACCAAGAAAAGAGTAAGACTAACTTCCCTTCCAGCCCAGCGGTTCCTAAGCTTTAACTTGAGTAAGAATTACCTGGGCAACCTGTTCAAATGTGGAGCCCTCACCCGTGTTTCCAAAGCTCGTTGGCTCTTCGGGACAACTGGGAAGCTTGTGAACATTCCAGACCTCGAGTCCCACTCCAGAACCCTGACACCCCCGTCCACCCACACCGTCCACACCGTCCACACCGTCCACTCTGTCCACACCGGCACAAGAGTCTGCAGAGTCTGCCGGGTGCGCTCAACTTTCAGACAAGTTTGGGGACCGCAGCCCTTACCCGGGTTCTCAACTCTGACAGACACTAGAACTGCCTGAAGAGTTTAATAAACAAAAGTCCCCAGGCTACAACTGAACCTGGAATCTGGGAGGAGGCCAGGTGCCCTTAAATCACCCCAGCTGATTTGTCTGAACCTCCCCCAGAGTCTGAGTGGGTGGGTCTGGGTGGGGTTCAGGAATCTGTGTCTTGGCAAACACCCCACACTGTCTCCCCCCAGGGATCTGGCTCGGGGTTCTGTCCCACAGTCTGAGGAGCATTTCACTTAGCCCCCGGCTGCTCAGAGGGCGGCCGCTGACCGCAGCAGTAGCCTCTCTTTGGAGTTCATCAGAAATGCAGGATCTCGGCAGATGGGGTGGGGGTGGGAATCTGCATTGTAACAACATCCTGAGGATTCACTGGTCAGGAGGTGTCCCTCAACCTCCTGGCCTGTTGGAATCCTTGGAATTGCCTGTAGTTTGCAAAGTCAGAATGCAGCGTCCCTCTGGGACAGATTTAGTCTAGAGGGCTGGAGGTGTGGCCAGGGCCCCGGTTTCTTTAAGCACCCGGGTTGAGGATCACTTCCAGAATCTCTGCTCACCTAGCTGATGATCATTCAGCCCTCCCTTCGGTCTGGCTTAAGGAATGTAGTGTCCAGTGGCGTCATGGCCCTTGAGATGGCACTAGAAGGTTCTGCATGTGTCACGACACGGCCGGGACCTGTCTAGACCCAGTGAGACAGCGCACGCCAGGAATGCCAACGAGTAAAATGGTCTCCTCGAGGAGTTTTTGTTTACCTTCCTGTGATTCCCGCATTTCTCATTTCTCTCCTTTTTTTTTGAAGATTATCTTCCTGTCTCACTAAGTGCACATGTGAAAGTCATCAGCCATAGAGCATAAAAGGCCAAAAGTACAAGAATTTATGGGGAATTTTTGTAATAGATTCCAAAGTTCAAATTCCGTCTCCTGAAAATGACATCAGGGCCTAGTCATGGGACAGAACTGGTGAGAAATGAGAACTTACCTGGTCTGCCCCTGTTTGCTTTGTAATGGCGTTAAGACTCCCGAGCCGTGCCATCAGAGCAACAAGGGCTGTGACCTGCAGCTGTGCGTTCATACTGCAGTTCCTAACTCGTAGGAGGTGCTCAGCGTGTGACTGTCTCCTTCCAGCCGAAGCCCTAAGTTAAAGAGAATGTGACATGCCTTCTCTTCCCCTCAAATCCCTCTCATTAGCGCCGACTAATCTTTATCTAGAGATGGAACCTCTGACACCAGGAGACCAAATCCATCTCCGCACACACCCCGTCTCGTTCCCGCCAGGTATTTTGGTCTCAGCAACAGAAAAGCAGACTCAAACACTGGGTATTTTACAGGACACCAAAGAGATTGCAAAAGACTGCAAAGATTAAGATCTCAGAGCACCCTAGAATGAGTGTCCCAGAGAACAGATGAAAGCAGGGAGGTGTATTTTTCCTCTAAGAAAAGAGAGAATGATGTGGAAAGAAAGTTTAGAAAGATGTAACCTTGCTGGGAATGGTGGCTCCAGGCCAGTTCCAGCAATGTAGCAAGATCCTCAGCAACTTATCAAGACCCTGTCTCAAAATAAAAATGTAAAATAGGGCTGGGGGTATAACTGGGAGGTAGAATACCCCTGGATACAATCCTAGTACAAAAAGAAAGACAGAAAAGAAAAAACATTAAGACACAACATCAAATAATTGAGATATGGCCAGATTCCTGTTGAAGCAGCTTTCCTCAGTCTGTTGGATTCTCTGGAATAATATTTCCGGGTCTCCCTGTATATCATGTAGGTGACAATGACACTGTGTCCTCTAACAGAAAAGTGTTCTCCTGCTTCCAAGGCTGCAGATAAACAGATTTTCCAATGTGGCCATCACCGTCACACTCGGTTGGTTCAATAGTTCAATTCACCAAGTGGGTTGAAACCCTTGTTATGATCAAAAGAAATTAAAGATAAGTGGAAAAGGAGGGGCCTAAATGCTTTAGACCAAAAGGGAACTAAGTCATTTTTTATTTCTCTCTGAGCCATGGCTTTTCCTCACTTTCTGGAGGACAACTAGTCTTTCTCTTGAATAATAAGATTATTAACAGGCTTCCACTGAATCTTGTATGCTATTCCTTAGATTTTCAGGGCAGGCACAATTGAGTAACTGGTAAGAAAGTTTTTTCATTTTATTTTCTTGATTTAAGTAAAAGTATAAGCATATGTATATTTAAAACAAACAAGAAGCCGGGCGTGGTGGCGCACGCTTGTAATCCCAGCATTCGGGAGGCTGAGACCGGAGGATCCGGGTTCGCGGCCAGCCTCAGCTAACTAGTGAGGCCCTCCGCAACTTAGTGAGACTCGGTTTCAAAATAAAGAATAAAAAATAGGGCTGGGGGTATAGCTCGGAGGTAGAACGCCCCTGAGTTCAACCCTCAGTGCCGCAAAAAAAAAAAAAAAAACAAACAAGAGACTGGGCATGGTGATACACTGCCTGTAATTCTAGTACTAGAGAGGCTGAGACAGGAAGATCACAGATTTGAGGCCAGCCTCAGCAACTTAAACCTCCAACAACTTGGCAAGACACTATTTCAAAATAAGAAATAAAGTAGGGCTAGGGATATAGCTCAGAGGTAAAATACCCCTGTGTTTGATTCTCAGTACTAAAAAATACAAATAAATAAATAAAGCCAGAAAAAGGAAGAGAATGGTAAACCCAAGGCCCAGAACGCTGGTTATTCTTAGTGAGGGAGGCCTAGGGGAGGGGAAGCAGTATAGGCGGACATGGGAGTCACAGGCTACTGTGGGCTTGAGCACAAGAAGAGGCTTCACTATATTATTAAAAGTAAATAAGTAGCTAGGCATGGTGGTGCATGCCTGTAATCCCAGTACTTAGGACACTGAGACAGGATGATCACAGGTTGGAGACCAGCCTCAGCAATTTAGTGAGACCCTGTTCCAAAATAAAAAATAAAAAGGGCTAGGAGTGTAGCTCAAAGGTAGAATGTCCCTGGGTTCGATTTCCAGTACCAAAAATAAATAAATAAACATGACAGAAACTCCACTTTCTCCTGTTCTGCCTCTGCCTTGCAGACAGTTGAACTGGTAACTCTACTCTTGAGGTCAGTTCACGTCCTGGTTTCCCCCCTGCTCCTCTTTCATATGTCTGAGTGGGTAAACAGAGTCAAGGCCCCATGGAGGCCCTCAGCCTTGGCCTTCCTCACCCAGGCCTGAATGCGTCAAGGTCCCCGAGCTAAGCTTGCCGGGCAGTGGGAAGAGCCCCTAAACGTGGCTGGTGTGCCTTCTCTTCTTTACCAGTGAGCCAGGCCGCCAGGAAGAAGTTGCACGACGCTTATGCGTACAATGAAGCAGGTTCACTGCACGCTAGTTACTTGCCCATGCCTGGCAAGACAGAGCACTCACATGCACATGTGGCGCATGAAAAGATTCTTTACTTACAGGTACACAGCAAGTGACAACAGAAGCCAAGGACTCAAGCTGAGCGTGTACTCGTGACTCAGGAAAACTGCCTGGGCAGATGGGGTCTCCTCTGCATGCCCTGGCTTTGCATAGCAGTGTGTGTGTGGGGTGGGGGAGGTGTCCCCTCCACTGATATGTGCCAGGAACAGGACTTCCTGGGCCAGCCAGCTTGGCCTCAGCTAAAGCTGTTGCACACACAGCACTTCCGACAGGTGCTCTCGAGACCCCTAAAGGGGAGAATGGGGTGAGCCAAGGTTACCTGGAGAACTACCCTGAGGGTAGGTAGGTATGTAGATGACAGATAGCAGATAGATAGATAGATAGATAGATAGATAGATAGATAGATAGATAGATAGAACAAGGAATGATTCCCCAGGTAGATTTGGGCATTCCTGGGGCTGGCTGTAATATCATAAAATATTATAGAAGCATTCCCAACCTACCTGTTTGATCAGCTCTGGAGACATAACCTGGTGCTTCCCAGGGGCTGTGCCAGACAAACACAACCGAGGCCTGGGTTCCCAGACTGCTGGGTGTGGCGTCACCTCTTCCCAGCTGTTGACTCTTGGCTTACCTAGAATTAGTACCTTTTTATGACAGCTCTATTAGTAGAATTGTGTGATTTAATTTTGAGTTAATTAGTGAAACTAAATATCAACAGAGGCTTGATTCTATAAAACTTAAGTTGAGCATTTTGGAAAGCTAGATAAAAGCAAGTCACTAAAACCAATACTGTTATCAGATTAAGTGATAGACAACCAAAAACGACTGGATGGAAAATGGCAGAGGTCTAGGAGGAGTCTGCACTCAGGTTGCTTTGCAGGTATTACCAGTTTTGTTTAAGTTTAAAGGAAGCAAAACTGGAAATTACACATGCTGCTTCACAGGAAAGAGAAAGAAGACAGGGTACCCCAAAACAGGGGACTCATGTTCAGAGGAAAGGAAGGTCTTTGTCAAGAGCCGTCTTAGAACCACATTGAGATTATCACCTTGGACCAGCCCAGTTTGAATACATGGTATTTGGCTGGGTGGGATTCGTCTGCAAGCAGACATTCCTAGGGACCTGGTGTCATCTTTATGGTGCCATCTCTGACGTCCTCTCCACCCAGCCCAGCAATGTCTAATCCTTCCTCCTCCAAGCTTGGCACATGTCTGCCTCACTGACCTTCTTTATCTTAACTCTTGACAATTGTTAGTCTGTGTTTGATTAACTTTTATGATGCCTTGTCCAAGTTTCTATAAAAGTAAGGTGCTGGCTACAGATAGGGAAGAGAATTGTCATTTATCTCCTCCACAACCCCCCAATTATTAAATTCTCTTAAAATTATTATATCAGGCTTCATATCATGTCGTACAAGAAGACTATTGTCAGGAAGCTGCCTTGAGCAGTGACCTTCCATGGCAGGAACCCCGGGATAATTTTCTGGGAGCTTCGTGAAGCAGCAACCTTCCATGGTGAGACTACGGAGCAATAGGCCTTGGTCTTGCATCAAAGGCTTGATGAACAAATCTGTATTTATAGATTTCAGATTTTTTTTTTTTTTTTTTGCAGTACTGGGGATTGAACTCAGGGGCATTCTACCTCCGAGCTACACTCCCAGCCCTATTTTTTATTCTTTATTTTGAAACCGAGTCTCACTAAGTTTCGGAGTGCCTCACTAGGTAGCTGAGGCTGGCCGCGAACCCGGATCCTCCGGTCTCAGCCTCCCAAATGCTGGGATTACAAGCGTGCGCCGCCACGCCCGGCTTAGATTTCAGATTTAAATTGTTTTTACGTACATATGTAACATTTTTAATGTTTCTCTGCCCCCATATTATTTTGCTTACTTTTAATAACTGACCCAATAACAGTTTCAATTATATTGGCTAAGAGAGCTACCATAGCGCCAGGCCCAATAACATTAAATATCTGGGAAGATTAAAAACAAGAACAAGAAAATGCCATGTTTTCACCATCTCTCTTCTATCCTTTGTCTATTTGTTTTCAGTGAATATTTTGAAGGAGAGATAGTACTTACTGAGTACAGACTGCCACTGGAGAGGAGTCTACCTTGATCAAGTTACACTGTATTTATCAAACCTTACAATAAAGGTTCCTTTTGAATGACAAAATATGATATCTATATTTCAAAGTTAATAAAGAATATAGATAAAGTTAAGTTCCTGTGATCACCCCAAACCCCACCCCTTCTGGTACTGGAGATTGAACCCAGGAGCATTTTGAACCCTCTGAGCTATACCCCCAGCACTATTTTATTCTTTAGTTTAAAACAGGGCCTAAGTTGCTGAGGCTGGCCACGAACTTGTGATTCTCCTGTCTCAGCCTCCCAAGTCCTGGGATTAGAAGTGTGCACCACTACACATTCTGTATGAAACTTATTTTGTAGTTAGGTTGAATACAAATAACATTTTCTTTTTTTTTTTTTTTCCAAATGGATAGAAAACTGCCATAAAACACAAGTTCTATTTAGGATTTTTCATCCAAAATGCATTGAACTTAAAAATTCATATGATGATAAATAATATCTTGCCTGTAATCCCAGTACTTGGGAGGCTGAGACAGGAGAATTGCAGGTTTGCGGCCAGCCTCAACAACTTAGCAAGATCCTCAGCAACATAGTGAGACTCTGTTTCAAAATAAAAAAATAAAAAAGGGCTGGGGGTGTAGCTCAGAGTTAGCACGCCTCTGGGTTCAATCCCTAGTACCAAATATATATATTTTATAGTGATGAATATATATATTTTATAGTGATGAATCTTCTCACAGACAAACAAGATAAATTTATCATTTATGCAGATGTTCTTTAATGATGTCCAGCAAAATTATAAATTATTTTTCTTTTTTAAAGATCTAAGATTTTGAGCATTTCTTGTTAGATTCATTCCTAAGAATTTAGTGGTCATGAATAGGAATCTCTCTCTCTCTTTCTCTCTCTCTCTCTCCCTCCCTCCCTTCTTCTATACATACGCTGTATTTTTTGTTTTCAACTGTTAGCTTGGTATATAGCAACGTCAGGAGCCTATTTTTAAAGTTGATTTTATATGCCACCCACCACTCTGTTGAACTCCATATTAACTCTAATGCCTGACCTTTGATTTTCTTGGATATCTAAGTACATGGTTTTTATCTACACATAATGGCTTGGTGTTAGGATGTTTTATTTCGTGTGTGTGTGTGTGTGTGTGTGTGTGTGTGTGTATGTGTTTTATTTCATTGGTTAGCATTGCATCTAAAAAGTAGAATGAAAATGATTGACAACAAACATTCCAGAACCTTTCCTAGTTTTAGTAGGAATAATTCTAATTGCTTTGTTATTAAATATAGTATCTGCTAGAAAGTTCTAACTGATATCTGTTGTCAGGTTCACATCCTTTTTCAACTGATTTGACAAAGGTTTTTCTTATAGTCTTTAAAACTCATAATTAGAAGTCAAATTTTATAAGAATTGGTTTCAGTATGTAAATATAGGATTATATTTTTATAATTTTTTTAATATTTTTATATTAGTCACTAGAACAATTGCCAAATGTTACATACAGAAAGAAGAGACCAAGGAAATATCAAATCCTCTAACAAATGGCAGGAAACAGCCAGGACAGCAGTGTGGTGAGGTTGTTACCATTGCAGGGATCAGGATAGGACCTCTCCTGAGACCAGAGGCTGCCAGGGGCTGACGAGGGAGAACAGACACAATGTCAGAGCGCCAGCCCAAACTGGTGAGTGGGCTGTTCTAATGAGCAGATGTCGAGGACACTTCAATGGCTGCAAAGTTTGGCGGCTCTGGGGCAAAGGCAAGCTCAAACGCACACATATTCATTTGGGAATCCTGTTCAAACATTGCTAATATGCCTCAACACTTGTGGCTTTCTTTTGGGGACCAGATGAAATTTGAGTAATGGAGGGCAAGGAAAATGTTGGGTTAGAAGCCTGGCTTCATGGCTCACAGGTTCAGCAAATGCCGCAGAATAAAGAGCTCAATACAAAGAGAATAGAGAAGTCAATGTTCTCTAAATGATTGTTACAGGGGAAGAAAATCTCCTTGACGGATCTAATAAAGTCACTCATCACCTGAGTGTCTGCATTTAAACTTTCAGTACAGTGGTAAAGTATCCCTGGGTTCAGTCCCCAGAACCTCAAAACAAAATAACAAAATCTTTGGGTAAATCACTGAGATTCAGTGAGGCTCACATTGAGAAAGAAAATATAAGAACGTGGAAAGGAGAACATGTGATTTCGAGGTCTAGGCTATTCCACAGTGACCAGTAAATCCAGAAATCCCAATGGCTGTGCACAAGAAAGGTTGGATTCTCACTCTTTTCAAGCCTGATGGGGTGAGGGGGGGATGCTTGTGCAGGTGAGCTCTCCTCCACCGGGGGGGGGGGCGTCAGGATCCAGGTCACCTCCTTTTTGATGGGCGATGGCATCATGTGGCTCCCACGCTGCAGAGTCCAGATGGAACAGGTTATCTGCGCAGATGTAACTTTTCTAAGGCTCAGCTCTGGGAATGGGTAAAACTTGTTGAACTCACCCCATTGGTGAGAACCAGTCACGTGGTCCTAATCCTACTGGAAGGGAGGCTAGAACACACAGCCTGAGCCTGCTACAGGTTCAGGAAGAGGAGATTAAATAAAAGTCAGTGAACACGGAGCATTTGCCACTGAGAGAAATAAATTACATCACATAATAGGAAAAACCAATCCAAATAGGATTTTAACTATTCCCTGCAGTGAGAAATTATTAGGTTCTTCATGTCCCAAGTAGAAGTTTCGTTACATCAAAATCTGACCACCTGGAAAGTTTCACTCCATCAGCACCTGGGCTTCAAATACCTCGAGAACAATTA
>PVLC010026690.1:0-22507 GCA_004027655.1 Graphiurus murinus
TTTTCTCCCACTCTGTAGGTTCTCTGTTGAGGTTCTTGATAGTTTCCTTTGCTTTGCAGAAGCTCTTCAGTTTCATGCAATCCCATGCATTGATCCTCCTTTGAGCTGCCTGTGCTTTTGGGGTCCTGTTGAGAAAGTTTTTACCTGTGCCTATGTGTTCAAGTGTTGGTCCTATGCCCTCTTCAAGTATCTGCAAGGTAGTTGTTTGCATTCTGGAAATTATTGTTTCTCTGGTTCTGATGTTTACCCGTTAGTTCTTCTTTGTAGTTAATCTCTTTAAGTATTTTCTCTAGTGCTGGTTTGGAAGACATAAATTCTTTCAATTTCTGTCTGTCATGGAAGGTTTTTATATCCCCGTCTATTTTAAGAGAGAGTTTTGCTGGGTATGAGAATCTTGGCTGCAAGTTATTTTCTTTCGGGGTTTGGAATATGTTACTCCAGCCTCTCCTGACTTTCATGACTTGATTTGGGAGGTCTGGAGTTTTTCTAATTGGCTTGCCTGTAAATGTCACTTGGTCTTTTACTTTTACTGCCTTTAAAATTCTCTCCTTGGCCTCTACATTGGTCAACTTGATTATTATGTGGTGTGGTGAGCCTCTTCTTTGTCTTGTCTTGAGGGAGTTCTATATGTTTCCTGCACCTGTGTGTTGACTTCTCTTTCTATGTTTGGAAAATTCTCTGATATTACTTCCTTGAAGAGATTGTTTATTCCAAAAGTTTCAACTTCTAATCCCTCTTCTATGCCTATTATTCTTATGTTAGCTCTTTTAAAATTGGCCTAGATCTCTTCAATGTCGAATTCATACTGATGTATTTTTTTTCTAAATTCTGTACTATAGATTCGTTTTTGGCATGGTCATCTTCTAAGAGTGATATTCTATTTTCCATGTGATCTAATCTGCTGTTTATAGTTTGAATTGATGCCTTCATTTCAGTTATTTCATCTTTCACTTCCTTCAATGCTTCTCTTTGGTTCCTTTTCATGTCATCGAATTCTTTGTTTATTTGTTCTTTTATTTCTTCCTTTATTTGTCTAAAGCTCTGCCTACATTCTCTCTGAAAATCCTGTATTGTCTCTAGTACTAAAGATCTGAATTGTTCTTCTGGTAGTCTCTGCCATTCTGAGTTGGTGATATCTGTTATTGAGGGGTTGTGGTAGCTCATTGTTTCTTTGTTATTTTTCCTTCCCATGGTTCGCCTATTCTTAGATTTATATCTTTGCTGCTCTTTTAAGTTTTCACGTCCAATCTCTGTAGGGGGGGTTAGAGGTGTCTGAAGGTATATACAGGGACAGATTGTAATCAGTGATAAAGGCTGGGTGAGAGGTCACAGTGATGAATGCAGGAATAGGGTAAAGAAGTGGTATGTTCCAGTGGAATAAGAGGTTGAGTGTGTTGTGGTGCTATATTGTAAGGATTAGTGATATTAGATATGTCAGGAGATTCTGGTAGTCAATATAGAGTTTTGAGTGTGGTAGTATGAGATGGTCTTGATATGAGACAGGAAAAACAGAAAAAGAAAAAGAGAAGGGAGGAGGTATCATGTTGAGGAGAGGAATATAGGGGGGAGAGAGGGAGGGGAAGCTTGTAAAAGGGAAAAGGAGGAGATTCAACAAGTTAAGCAAGTTGAAACAAAGCAAGCAATCATCCAATCAAACATAAGTAAATCAAGGCAATACAGAATGGAAACTGAGTAAAAACTGATAAAACTTAACACCAAAAACAAAACAATTACAAAAACAAAACCCCAAAACATAAAAACAGCAACCAGTCACTAGAACAAACACCCTGCTAGTTCGTAAGTATCAAGCTTAAGTTTTCCAATGTGTCTCTATCATTTTTATTTGCTGTCAGTGCAGGAAGGGGGTTTCATTGGTGCCTCTCCCGCTGCTGCCCTATGTCTCTGGGCTCTCCACAGGGCCTGACTGCATCTCTCTCTCTGCCATTGCTGATGGCAGGAGTGAAGTCTAAATGCCGGGCCTTTTCAGATGCCCTATGTGTACCTGTAGAAGGGTGGGTGACTATGTCTATTCTTCTTAAAAGGTCTCCCGCACCTCAGGGGCACAATACAACTTACAGATCCCTGCTGCTTGGATTTCCATTGTTGTTTGCTCCATTTATGCTCCCTGGGGGCGCCAGAGGACAATGGAGGTCTGGATAGCTGGCAGGATGTTGGCTGGGAGGGGCTGGCACACAAGGCGGCACCGGCCGGTTTGCAGCGCTCTTTTATGGTGCCTGCTCCCTTGTTTTTCCTGGGGTCTATGTCATTTCAGGCCAGGTCATTGGGTCTCCCGAGATGCTGTAGTTTTTGGCGTCTGGGTGACCATCACATCTTCACGTCCGGGTTCTGTAGAGCCCGCAGCCTGCACCAAGCCGCTGCTTGACATTTTAGGATCCCTGCTGCTCGGCCTGCTCCACCTCTCACTGCCTCTCATCGCTGGGGGCGCAGGTCAGTGATGGTCTGGATAGATGACAGGAAGGTGGTTGGGAGGGGTTAGCAAGAAAGATGGTGGCCACTGTTTCATGGCGCGCCGGCTCCCCCCGTTCCTCCTGGACTCTGGTCAACAGCTCCTGTTTCACGCTCAGGCTTCCGTTAAGAAGCTGTGTTCGTGGTCGTCTTGTTTCAAGCTCTTCTGGGTGGTCACTGTTCTGCGCTGAGGCAGTGTGCTGGAGCACACACGAGGGAGCTTACGCTGGACGCCCTATGCATTCTGGGAAATCCCTGCCTGGGTATGGCGTGGGGTCCCAGGGGTGCTGTGTCCTAGAGTTTGCTGCTCTCAGCATCTGGCTGGTCCCCACGGCTCCTGGTCCTGTTTTTCCACAGCCTACTTCGCTGCAGAGCCGGGCGGCGATCCACGCCGAGCGCGGGTGGAGTTCCTTGTTTTCCCTGCTCTGCTATCTGGATCTGATGAGGCAGCTTAGGAAGTAAAATGTTAGGTAGAAGGAGGTATCGGGAGAATTCATAAAAATATAGTTTTAATACAGCCTTTTAAAAAAATATGGAGAGTGTTAGGCCAAACTCCGGAAGAGCCCAACCCACACCTGCAAAAGAGGAGGAGCCAACTTTTCTGTGACCTGTCCCCACCTGAAGCCTACCTATCTGAGAGAGAGAGAGGGGTTGGAGAAGAGGACCCCACCCTCTCTTATATTCCCCTGGACTTCCACGTGTTCCCTCTCTTGCTCGGGAACATGCCCTAGGACTTGGTGGTTGGGGGACCCCTGTCTCCCTTTCCTTTTTTCTGCATCCCAGTTTTCCCTTCCCAGTTTTTCCTTAAATTAAACCTGACAGATGTTGTGAATGATATGTGTTGAAATTCTTTTCTTCGCAATATCAAGAACCCGAATTTATTTTTTTATTGGGGAACACCAGCATCCCATGACAGATCTCCTTTATTCAAAAGAAGATTCAAATTTTGCTTTTTTTTTCTTCTATTAAAAAGCTCTTTTATGGTAAATTTAGATCCAATTCACAGTGTCTGGGGAAAGTTGTTTCTCTCTGTTGCCATCTTGGATCCCTCTCCGGTTCTCATTAATTGAGGGCTGTATTATAGCAGTATAATGGTGTGTGGAATGACCTTGACCAGTATCTCCTCTGTAGCTGATCCACTTGCTCATTAATGTTCAATCTTTGTAATCATCTAAACATTAATTTCTATCAGTTGCCCAAATATACTATATGTAACATTCCACAATTGTAATGCAATGTATTTATTATACCGTGCTTTTTTCCCTCTGTGATAAAACAGATTGAACCTGGGCACATTCTTCCTCTGAGCTGCACACAGCCGTTTTGTTTTCTGTGTTGAAAGAGTGTCTCACTATGTTGCTCCCATCCTCGCTAAATTTCTGAGATTTGTCTTGAAACTGAGATCCTCCTGTCTCAGACTCCCAAGTAGTAGGACAACAGGCATGTGCCGAAATCCCTTTATAATCTTTTGCTCTTTAAAAACCTCAAGATGTTGCACAAACAGTCTTCCTTTTTTATTATTACTTACTAGTAATCATATGGTATAGTGAAGTTCAAAGCAATTTGCTCCTGAATGCTTTAGGCATATTATAAGAGAAAATAAATCATCTTTCTAGTACACTACTTTTAAAGTTAGTGATTTTTGTTTTGGTGAGAGTGTGTGCAATTTATTGATTTCTTTTCCCCTTTCTATTCTAGCATGAAAAGAACCGTTAGCTTCCTTCACAATGGCCATTAGCCCTACTTTTTTATTTTAATTTTTTGTTCTTGTTGTGTGTGCACAGTATTAAAATTTTCTGCCAAAATCTGGTGCAGCATGGTGGATTCTACTCCTCTGTGCTGGCCATAAGCCTTTGGGAGAAGTCCTTTGCACTGAGGAGAACCACCTGGGTCTTCTCACTGTTTTATAAGGTATCTTTCATCCAAAATGCCCATGCATGGGTGGAAAGTGGCTGCAAGGTCTGGGACATGCAAAACTTCTTAATTTTTAGTTTTTTATGAAAAAAATTATAATGCAACAACAAAAAAAATCCACAGGGATTTGTGTTCCTGATGGGTCTCTGACTTGTTGCATCAGCTCTGGACTGCTTATCTTTAAGACATTTTCTTCACAATTATGATCAAAATTACCCTCTAACCAGTTGGATCCAAATGGGTTGTTTGTCTGTTTTTGAGATGATGTTGAACTTCCAGCTGAATGCAGTAGCTAAATGGTAAAATTATTCACTCTCATACGCTATCCATGTTTCACAGTTCTTTGAAAACAATGAATATCCTCAAATAGGTAGACTCAGGGTTACACCTACATTAACAGAATCTAATTGTGTTGTTATAGTATGTATGCTCATGGTTTTTTAAAATTTCATTTATGATGGAGATTTCCTTATGATTATAGATTAAGATTCTGTCATTATAGATTGTAATTCTGTCATTATTTATTAATTAACTTATTTCAATATACAGCAATCAGGTACACATAGGAGTAAATATATTTCAGGTGAATTGTTCTTTTTTCTATAGGAGTTGTAGTTTCAAATAGCAAAGTGTTCCAATGAATCTATAAAAAATGGTCAGACACTTCTATTGCATGTCTTATAGATAGGCAAAAACACCTTATAAATATTAGCTGTTGAGTCAGGCATGGTGGCACATGCTTGTAATCCCAGCATTCGGGAGGCTAAGACCAGAGGATCCGGGTTTGTGGCCAGCCTCAGCTACCTAGTGAGGCACTCCACAACTAAGTGAGATGCAGGTTCAAAATAAAGAATAAAAAATAGGCCTGGGGGTGTAGCTCGGAGGTAGAATGCCCCTGAGTTCTATCCCCAGTACCGCAAAAAAAAAAAAAATTAGTTGTTGAGTACTTGTTTTAGGTCAAGTTCTATCATATGTAATTATACAATTTTTGTTTTTATTTCATGAGTATTACTAGGGGTTCCCCCCAGAGGATTTCTACAACTAATTACCCCTCAAACCTATTTTAACTTTGATTTGGAAACAGGATCTCACTAAGTCGGGTGGTGCCTGTGTGTGTTGCTGAAGCTTGCCACAAACTTGTGATTTTCCTACCTCAGCCTCACTAGTACTGGGATTACAGTCATGCACATGATGCCTGACTGTTGCAATATTATCCCTATTTTATCTCTGAGAAAAAGAGGAGTAGAGAAAAAGACAAACAGTATTCAAATTCAAAACCAGGGTATATTACAGTCTCAAATTTTAAAACAGGTTAGAGATTTATGAGAGAAACTGTCAGCATACCTATTTATCCTAGAATTTGTTCTGTCCTTCAAACATTTCAGTGAGTTCTTATCAGGTCTTATGAGAATGATGTAGCACTTGGGAGCAAAGATGCAGCCCAGGAGCCCCGCACTGGAGGCCAAGATGGAGAAGGCCTCCACGGCCAGCATGGCCTTCCCCTTGGTGCTGTGGTAGACAGGGAGGAAGGTGACCCAGACACTGCAGAACAGCAGTGTGCTGAAGGTCAGGAACTTGGCTTCATTGAAGGTATCGGGCAAGTTCCTGGCCAGGAAAGCCATAGTGAAGCTCCCCAGGGCCAGGGCGCCCAGGTATCCCAGGACACAGTAGAAGGCGGTGACTGAGCCCTTATTGCACATGAGGATGATGTGGCCATGTTCAGAGTATGCATCTGTGTCAATGAAAGGAGGAGAGGTTCCCAGCCAGATTGCACAGAGCATCACTTGGATCACAGAACAAAGCGGGATGAGGAAATTTGGTGCGCCAGACACCAGAAACTGTCTTGTTCTTCTCCCTGGAGCAGTGGCCTTGAAAGCCAGGACCACAGTGACAGTTTTGGCCAGGACAGTGGAGATGGCCACAGTGAACACAACTCCAAAGGTAATCTGCTGGAGGATGCAGGTGGCCATGTTGGGACGGCCAATGAAGAGCAAGGAGCAGAGGAAACAGAAGGCGAGGGAGATGAGCAGGATGTAGCTTAGAGTGCGGTTGTTGGCCTTGACGATGGCAGAGTCTTGGTATTTCACAAAGACCCAAAGAACCCCAGCTGTGAGAGCAGAGAAGCCCAGGGCAGCACAGGCCAGGATCATCCCCAAGGTGTCCTCATAGGCCAGGAAGCTCACAAC
The DNA here is from genome assembly GCA_004027655.1 of Graphiurus murinus. NCBI lineage: Eukaryota > Metazoa > Chordata > Mammalia > Rodentia > Gliridae > Graphiurus > Graphiurus murinus. The sequence goes on from PVLC010026690.1 coordinate 6,567, forward strand.
CTTGAGGAGGCAGCGATTCCTCTCAGTGTTTGGGTACTCATGTGGGAGGCACTGGATACAGTTCTCTGCATCTGGAGAGAAACAATGAGATTTCATTTTATTGATTTGTTCATTTTTGCAACCTCCAAGATTATAGTCACCACTGCAATGACACTGTGAGGACAGTCTACCTGTTGCATTACAGGAGAAACACTTAGGCAGGCAGTGACATGGCTGAGCTGCCGAATGCTTCCAGCTCCAGAGAAAATCCACCTCTTCCAGGGACATTCAATTCAATATGGGTCTCAGTAGCACCTCCTTTGGCTCAGTGATGTCATCAAGTCTCCTCCTACCATTGCCTGGGCCTTACTCACCATACACCCTCCACTGCCATGCTTATAAGACTGACCCAACTTGACCAGGTGAAAGCTTTCCTTTTGCCTATTCAAACACTAATATAAACTACATACACCTTATTAGATTTCATATATTTTAGCATACCATAATTTCTACATTTTGACATCTTCTGGAAATTGTCTTTCCTTATCCTACATTTTCATTTTCCTGTGACCTATCTTGTTGCTGTTTACGTATGAATATTGAAAAGATTTGAACATCAAATGAATTTGAATTGGCATTATGTTTGAGGTACTGAAGTTTGAACCTTGGGGGTGCTCAACCACTGAGCTACACCCTCATAGTTTTTCTCTTTCATTTTGAGTTAGAGTCTAGCTAAATTGCCCAGGTGATCTACAACTCGTGATATTGTTGCCTCAGCCCCCTCAGTGGCTGGGTTTTATAGGACTCCACATTGCCCAGCTATACTTAAGTTTTTCAGTAGTGAGTGCTTTAATCAAATGCTTTTTATTGGTGCATTATAATAATTCACCATTCTTAGATACAAAGTGGTAAGGCATGCATGCATATATCCCTCATCTAAACCTTCCCCAGTTCCTGACCCACTGCCTTCCTCTCCATCCTTCTCAAGTTCAGTTCAGTGATTGACTTTGATGTATTTGTGAACATACATCATGTGCATTAGGGTGTTTTCCTCCCCCTCTCATCACTGTCAGTGAAGTCCCTGTCTTTGCTCATCTATGGTTTCTCCTTCTTCCTGTAGAATCTCTCTTATGTCCCAGGCAGTGACATGGCTGTGCTGCCGAATGCTTCCAGCTCCAGAGAAAATCCACCTCTTCCAGGGACATTCAATTCAATATGGGTCTCAGTGGCACCTCCTTTGGCTCAGTGATGTCATCAAGTCCCCTCCTACCACTGCCTGGGCCTTACTCACCATACACCCTCCACTGCCATGCTTATAAGACTGACCCACTTATGTCCCACTTTCAAGTTTTTAAAAATGGATTGTATTTTTCAGAGTTTTGATTCATTTTCAACTAAAGCATGATTTGTTAACCATTTTTTATCTGTGAAGTGACAGGTAATAAAAGTGCCTCCTGCAACAGCTGACATCTCGTTTTAGAGCCTGAACATAGCCACAGACTATACATTTATGAATGGGCAGGTCTGTATTTCAATGAAATTTAGTTTGTCTTCCAGATATGGTGGTGCACACCAGTAATTCTACTACATGCCAGGGTAAAACAGGAAGATTTCAAGTTGGAGTAAATTAGTAACAGCCTCAGGAAACTATCCAGATCCTGTTTCATAATAAAAAATAAAATAGATTGGCCAGTCCCTTGGAGGGACATCACCTCTGGTTTCAATACTCAGTACCAACACCTTTTATTTCTTTGTCAGTTTAGGCAACAATTTGCCTATTTCCACCTCTGCACATCTATTTCATTTTTGTAGGCAAGACTCGTACAACACAACAGAATCTGAAAAAATTTAGAGATATTTTCTCTCACATTTCTTTGTATGAGATTGGCATTCCTCTTCATAGCATGAAAAGGTGTCTCTGGCGTCTTTCCTACTTACATGCTTGGCACACACAAGTGTGTGCATATTGTATTATGGGTACTGTGTCTTTTTTTATTCCTTACACATGTCATACACTACCTGAGTATTAAAAATCTGGCACAAATCAGGAGTTCATCATTTTCCTAATGTATGCATACCTGAACGTAATCACTTTGCAAGTAAATGAAATCAAATAAATACAACTGCTTCTATCATGGGGATCAGGCATATTCCCACTATGTGTAACACGGAAATAGAAGAATAATAGTTTTAAATGTCAGAATCATCAAAAATAGGAGACCCTCAGAAACATAGTGAGACTCGGTTTCAAAAGAAAAAATAAAATTGGGCTGGGGGCCAATTTTAGGTGGGAGATAGAATGCCCCTGAGTTCCATACAAACCAATACACTCACACAAAGATGACAAAAATTACACAGTAATTATGCATGCATTCCAATAATATACTTGTTATTTATAAATAGAAAGATGAAACTAATTTTAATAAGTTTTGCCATAGTATTTGTTTGACAATATCACATTTTTTAGGTATATAATTTCATATATTTATGTCTTGGGTGAAAACTACATATGTAGATTCTACATTATACTTTTTCTGAAATTATCATTTCTTTGTTTTATTTATATATGTTTATATAAAAATATAGATATTTAAATAATTATGCATAAATATATTTATTTCTTTATTTTTCTACACACTATCCAAACAAGAGGCATTCTACTACTGAACTAAAACATTACCCTATTTGTTCTTTGAAACAGAGTCTCCCTATGTTTCTGAGAGACTTGCTAAGATATTGAGCCTAGCCTTGAACTGTAAATCCTCTAGTTTTAATCTCTAAAGTACTGGGATGACAGGAATGAGTCACCATGCAAAGCTTGTGTCTTCATATGTTAACCTGCTCTTTTTCCTTCACCTATAATAATATTGCAAAAGTCAGGATTCTGTATAAAGGATGTGTACTCAGGCCTTGCATAGTGTTTAGACAAGGTCCAATACACTATAATCCTCCCATGAAAATTCCTGCACACTTGCTCTATGCATACCACCAGGGGATAAAGTGCCGCCCTCTTTCATTGGTTTCCCTCCTACAGGGCCCCCACAGGTAGCCTTGAGGATGACACATCTTGCATTTGCTGGGTAGACTTTAGCCTGCCCATCTTGAGGTCTCAAGAGACTGTCGTGGGCAGTGCTGGAAGTTCACAGGCAGCCTGGAATCAGTGCCACACTGACCTCATAGGCTGAGCCATGCCAGGCCACAGTTGGCACTAGTCGTGCAAGCAGTGACCACAGCATGCATCTATTGACAGAATGGGCAGGTGGGGAAAAAATACCACTCTGATTCCCTGCCAATGTCTTTGACTTCTTTTTCCTGAGAAACAGAGAGAAAATTATTGTAGGGTGACTCTGTACTTTTTACCTGTTTTACTGGAAATATGTCCCTCTGGGCAAAAAACACAAGTAAAGCAGCAAACTGGTCTTCCTTCCTGGGGGATTCTCATGAATCCTGGGACACAGCTCTGGCTGCACACAGACTGAGGAGTCTGGGAGAAAACAGGTGATGGTTAGAATGTGGTACATTATTATCTACTTTAACAGTATTTTAGAATCTCTGTCTTCATAAGAAAGAACTTTGACCTTGAAGGGAAGGTCATCTGTCCACAGTCACCAACCCCCACCATGCCCATCCTATCTGGACACTTGATTCTGGGTCCCTAGGCTGAGCTGCCATCTCTGCATCTCAACTGATCACAAAAATCACCACAGTACAGGATTGCTTTGGTCAGACTTCACCAGCCACACATCCAGGCTTCTCTCTATTCTTATTTAACCTCATTATCCAACTCCTCTCTATACAATATTTTATGTGTTCGGTCAACTTGTATGCCTGAGAATATTTTACAGATTTCTCTTTAAAGGGAATTATTGGAGATCTCTCTCTCTCTCTCTCTCTCTCTCTCTCTCTCTCTCTCTCTCTCTCTCTCTACCTCATACATACAGAGAAACTCAGATACAGTGTGACACAACATATATTGTGGTTATTTTACCTGTTTGCTTCAGATGCCAGAATGACATGTACATTTCCAAATAGTGAGAATGGAAATAAAATTATTGTTTCATAAATCAATTGCAGTAAAATAGTAGAATGAGGTTTGGGGAGAGGAAAAAGGACAATAGAAAAAAAACATTTAAATTATGCTATGGCAATACATGAAGAGACTACTACCAATCGCTACAACTTGTTTGTAAAGAGAGGAGCACAAAGCATGGTGGGATGCAGAATAAAATACATCAAGACCCAAGTCTGTGGATGCTTGCATCACCATCTAGTATAATTGCAATACACTAATAAAAGTTTAAAGTCACCGCGGAATGTCCAATCATGAAGGGAGGACATGAAATGTTCTTGCTGTTTAAGATGCTGAGCAGAGCCTAGTATGGTGGCACATGCCTGTAATTCCTGCTCCTGGGATGCTGACACAGGAGGATTTAAAGTTCTAGGCCTGCCTCTGGAACTTAGTAAGATACTGTCTCAAAATTTAAAAGGGGGCTCAGAGTTTAGCCCAGTGATAAGAATGCCCTGTGGTGTCAATCTTCAGCACTACAATTAAAAAAGGAGTACAAGAAAACCTGCTAAATAGAACAAGGTTTCAAGAGTGGATGTCATTGAAAATATGAGGAAAAATGAAAGGAATACCTCCCAAGATGTGAACGGTATATTAATTCATAATCTACTTGTGTTTATAATATATATCAAAACATATCAAGGATTCTGACCATATATGAAAAAGGTTCTCAGGATGTATGAATGAATATACTTGTATTTATATTTCTGTACTTTATCTCTTATTATTTTTTAACATTATTTAATTCATTACTGCTGTATGAATGACTGTACCAAAACTTTAAAAAGTAGAATATACAAACCTCCACTTTCTGCAGATTTTAGCTCAGAATTTGTCAAGGCAAAATCTAATAGTACGAAATTAAGACACAACGGGTGAAATTAGTGCTGAGATACAAAGGTGACACTGGGTCTCGTCTTAGGATAATTTTTACTTAATTACTTTTGTAGTAATTGGGATTGAATCCAGGTCTTGAGCATGTCTTGCAAATGCTCTATCCCTGGAATTTCCCATAAGCCTTTAAACTCTGCTTTTCTCTTTCTTCCTTTATTTCTTTCTTTCATTCTTTCTTTGTTTCCTTCTTTCTTTCTCTCACTCTCTGTTTCTTTCTTTCTTTCTCTCTTCTTTGTGGAGATGGCATTTTGTTCCGGGAATTCTACCTCTCAACTGCACCTGCAGCCCTCTTTTCCTTTTGTTCTTTAATAGGTGCTTTCTAGGTTGATGAGAGTCTCACCCCTAGTTGAAGCTCTCTTTAAAACTAAAACATCTTATCTCAGCCTGTCAAGTACTGGGGTGACAGCCATGCTCCTCCATGCAAGTACAAGACTCTGTTTATATCCCTCTTTGTGAATCAAGTAAGGAAACAGAATTATACCTGTGTGAAGCCAATAGGCCACTCTATGATCTTTTCATTAATGACCAAGCTTTGATTGTGTGGACTCTCAGAGGCAAACTCCCCTATTTTAACCAGCAAACCAATGCCAGCAGGAAAATTCACATCATTCTGGATATCATAATGGACCATTTGGTTTCCTTTCTTGTCTAAAGAAATGTGTTGGCCAGCACTGTTGGTAAACTGGAGTTTCTTCAGAAATGGATGGAGCTGGAGGAGAGGCATAGATTTAAAAATTAAGTATATGTAAAAATTAAAGGTGGAAAGTCCTTAATTCCTAAACGATCCTTCTTTCTCTCCTTCCTAAACTTAGGTTTCCTCAGTGGTAGAGGCAAACATCTGTGATTTCCTATAGACCTCATCTCATGGGAACAAGGAAGGAGAAGAGATCTCCAGTGGACACAGTGGTGGAGCAATGGAGTCCAGGAATCCTAAAGCTTACCAAGAGGGTGGTGTTGAATTGAGTTCTGCCACTAGCCTGATGAGTAAAGTCTATTTGGAGCAGCTTAGAAGCTAATGTTTGTACTTAGAAAGGTTACAAAAAGGGTGGAACTGTTTCAAGCCTTCATCATGGGGGAAAAAATCCTGGTTCCTGCATTTCACAACCTATCAAAATATAAAGACTCAATATTTGAAATTCATTGAGTTGATCACTTATATCTCAATAAAAGTTTAAAGAAAGAATAATATGGTGTATTTCTTTCTATGCTTTTGGTTGTTCTCGCTGACCAAGCTATTGTCTTTAAACATTACAGGAAGCTCCAGGTGCCTCCTAAATAAAAATAAAATGCCTCCCAATTCTACTGAGTATTTTAATGGAGTCTGTTAATCTTTGCATCTCTAGTCCCTAGGTCACTCTTTGTGGAAATTTAATTAGCCTCTGATAGTTTACACAGCTTTGCTGTTTGTCTAAAACATTTTCCATTACATTTTTGTAATCCATCTGGACAATTGGACCTACTTTTCTATATGTCATCTTCCAGTAGGAACCAATCGGCACATGAGAAATTACTACTAGGAAAAATAGAAAATAGATTTGGGCATAAACTTTCTGACATTGCTATTTGTATATGTGCCTTTCTCTGCATATTAAACTTTTATTATATATCCCTAAAATTAATTGAGGAGGTTAACCATTCTGCATACGTTTATAAATATATTTCATATATAAATTATGGATTCAGATCAACAGGGGTTAATATCCAGAAATATGCATCTTAAACCTTGGAAGGACATTCCAAGATGAGAGACACACTCACCGGTCTCCTATTTAAGACTGGAACCACTCATCACTATTCCAAATTTTTTATACTTTGCAAGAATAATGAAATCTAAGTGAAGCTCAATGGAACAGACCTATTATCCAAGTACATAGGAGGCTGAAACAGGAGGATCACAGCTGTGAGGCCCACTTCAGCACTTAGTAAAGGTCTCTGAGACTTTTGAAACTCTATCAGAAAAAATTAAAAATGGCTTAGGGTGTTACTCCTTCCAAAAAATAAAACAAGGAAGAGGAATGATGTGACTGTTTAGAAATAATTTCTTCCCCAGGGAAATGTCAGGTTAATAGAGACAAAATGTGTAAAGTCCATTTCAATGATGCATAAAATACCCAGAATCAAACATGGTTACTTTAATCATGTCTCCTGGCATTTGATACAGTCCCAGAAAATTGCAGAATGGAGCAATCTTTTATCACTCTATGTCACTCATGAGTTGTGTCAAGATATTTTACAGCATTTCCTACTGCATATAAAATGATTTTCTTACTAAATTAACTAATTAAATAATTTGCAATGGAAGTTTCCTATAGCAGAGTATGTCACCCATGGACAACATTTCAACATATACCTAGAGGCAGTGTCAAAGTGCTCATATTCCTTCTTGCCTGTTCCTGCTGACCCAGAGATGAAAACACAGTCAGGATGCACCTCACTATGATGCTCACTGGTGCCAGAAGGTTCTTAACCCCTGCCTGCTTCTGCAGAAGGCTCACCTGCCATGGAGAAAGTCTGGTCTGCTCTGTATCCCCTGGAGATCCCTTCGATATTTTCTCCAAGATCATTCTGTGGAGAGCATGGGCCACGGCATACACAGCATTGTATATGAAATAGCTGGTGTGAGATACAGTTATGAAGTCATATTTTGTTTGTCTAGAACCCAGGGAAGTATTTGGTAGGCATTCTGTATATTTTCCACAAAATGACCCAGCAGGTAAGCAGTGAAAAAAGGCAAGCCACACAATACTGAAATAAAAATCTTCTGGGTACTGAGAAGGGTTGACTGTCTGGAGAAAGTGTTTAAAGCCAGGGATTTCAACCTGGTGATATGAAAATGAGATGCTTCCATGGAAAGAATGCAGAAAGTCCTCCTTCTGAAACTGAACAATATCCCACTTGTCTGCCATGATCCACACCTTCCCCGTGGTTAGAAAGAATTCTGCTGCAAGGTCCACTGTGATGAGGCTCCCGGGTTCACCGTAGAGTACATGCACATTTGCAGAGGAAAGGCTGAGACTCTTCACGATAGTGATAATATTTGATGCATGCATTTTCTTTATGTCAGGGAGCCTTTGTGTTAAGGCCACACACATATCCTTCTTCACCATCTCCACACTCAGACCCTGAAGGAACTTTTCTCCTTTCAAATCATCAGATATGAAGATAGCCACCCATGTCCAGCCAAAATACAGCAATAATGAGACTATTGCAGTGGCCAGAGAGCTGTCATCTGGTGCCATCTGATAGAGTGATGAGAACTGGACTTTGTCACAGAGCATGGTATCAAAAGGTCCGTATGTGACCTGAATAAGGAAACAAAAACATGATACTAATTTTACAAGGAATGGAGTTTGTTCCTCCTGAGAAAAGGATAAGAATATTCTGTAAAAGACAGGGCTATTGAGCCAGACCCAGGAGCACACATCTGTGATCTCTGTGCTTTGATTGTGAGGCACAGACAGATGGGTCACACACTGATGGTCAGCATCAGCAATGTTGCAAGGCCCTGTTTCAAAAATAGAAGGGTAGGTTCTGTGGTTTATCATATTATGTCCTTTGCTCTGTTCAATGCGCAGTGTGTGTATGTGTGTGTGTGTGTGTGTGTTTGTGAATGTGTGTGTGAAAGAGAGAGAGAGAGAACACACACAATTGAAACATCTGTAGAGTTTATCCAGTTCCCTCATTGCTAGCACTCACAGCACAGTGTTTCTGATTGTCTGTAACTTTAGAAAGTCAAGGTGATCCAGGCATGCTGTATCTCTGTACAACTGTAATCTCTGTACTTGAGAGACTGAGACAGGAGTTTTTCATGATCCAGTCCAGGCTCAGGAAATTAATGAGACCCAGATTCAAAACTTAAAACAAAACTTCTGGATGTGGAGCTTACAGGAAGAATGATCCTACATTCAAAATCCAATAACCCTCTGCCCCCAAAAAAGAAAGGAAAGGGAATAGTGATGTACAACTGCTTTCATCTCCTGTCCTGGGAAATATCGAGGTATGACTTGCATTGCAGCATCATCAGGATACTAGATTTTATTTCACTCTTACTTCTGTAGATCTGGAGCAGAGGAAGCCCCAGAATCAATGCTGCCTATAAATACTGATGATGAAGTGGCCCCTTAATACCTTAACCTCCTGGTGATCTACACTTTATTTACTAACACAAGAACTTGTGTGTTCTTGAAAGTTGTTTTCATTTACCTTCTCTGATTCTCCAAAACTTAATTCTTCCTGATCACAATACTGCTAATCTACTGTCTGTGTTTTGCAGTAATACCCATCCTGAATGTTGATAGAGATTCTGAGGCTTTCTGCATAGAAACTGTGACTTGGGGAGGTCTGCTTTAGTCAACTCTTTCATCACTGTGATAAATATATGTGGCAAGCACAACTTAGATGAAGAAAGGATTCATGGACTCTCAGATTTCTAAGTGCAGGAGGTTTCAGTGGTTTTATCCTTGGCCATCTGTTTCCAATGCAGAGACTTTGTTGAGAAGGCATGGCAGAGGAACAGTGCTTGCAGCCCATGGCAGGGGGAAAGCAGCAAGTAAAATAGGGGAAGTTCAGGGATGGATACCTTTCCTGAAGCCACAACTCAGGCACTCACATCATTCAGCCATCTCCCATTTCTCCAGCCAGTGGGGTGCTGTAACAATGAACATGCAAGCTTTACATTTGAGAGGAAATGTCACTGAGAGGGCTCACAAGAGATTTTCTTGGATTGATATGAGCAAAGTAAGTTTGGGCAGAGGCTGTGGATAAACTGCACTATAGGATTCTCTGAGCCTCTGCTGTCCTGGGGATGCCTGGAGCTCAATGGACCTCACTGTTGTCCTTTCTACATCTTGCAGTCACTGGTCTCTGGAGACCCCTGACATGATCATCCCCGGGAGTGGACAGTTTTCTTTGCTGGAGATCTTACCTAGGAGGCTGAGAGCTTTGAAATGTCAGGAACCAATGTTACCAGTGATTGGGGAATTAATATGTTGGTTAACACTCTATTTTTTGCACTGTGGATTAAACCCAGGGGTCTCGTAACTGCCAGCCACAGGCCCAGGAACATTGTACTTTGATTTTGAAAATGGGGCCTTTCTGAGTTGCTGAGAGTCTCAATATGTTGTTGGGACTGGTATCCACCCATGATCCTCCTGCCTCAGCCTCCCAGGTACTGGGAATCCAGAGACCTCCATACCCACCATCATTCTACACTTAAGATTCAGAGCTTCTTCTCCATCTCTCTCCTTACACTGTTTATTTTCTCAAGAGTTTGGGAATTCACTGGGATCTGACTACCTAAGTTCTCATGATTTATACAAATTCAAATTTCACCTTTCCCATGATTCCATGTTACTGACAAGTACTAAGAGAAATCTGCACATTACTCTACAGAATTCATGGCCTGCTTACCTGAGGGATTTTATAGAGCTCCAGAAGGGCTCCGATCTCAGCTGAAAATGCTGCTGAGGTTCCTGCGATGGTGGCAACAGATGTGTGCCGGGTCTTGCACTCATAGTTGGGGAGAACATTGTCCCCTCCAGACAACCACATCACAGTACCCTCCAGGGTTTTGCGGTCACTGGGGACGGCATTGTAGAGCTGGAACCCCACAGTGACATTAGGCAGCAGGTGGGGATCCCTGTTGATCTCCTCAATAGCCAAGTAAAAGGCCAGCATGTATTGGTAGTTCTTATGAAGCCACCTGGACAGAAGAGAAGCATCAGACAGAAGGGTCATAAAAGGTGGCTCAAGGGCAAGTACCAATCCAGTGCCAACACCAACCAGGCTACACCCAGGGTGCTCCCCAGAGATTGCCCTGCCATGGCCTGCATAAGAGTAAAGTTTTCAGTGTTTTGGTATACCTAGATTGGCTCTTGGACTCTTGTGAAGAAAACTGTGCCCCAAACACACACAGGTTTGTGGGGCATTTGTAGTGAGGTGAGGTGCAGTTTAGCTGGATGATATAGTTGTCAATGGGTCCAATTTGCTTATGTTTGTATAAATTTGAGGTGTATTGATGGGTACAAACGGAGTAAGGTGTTCTCTAGGGACATGAGTAAAGGTAGTCCACACTCAATTTCATAATCCCTTTTGTTTTGTTTTATACCACTGAGGATTTAATCCAGGGGAAGAACCCAGACTTGCTACTGCTGAGCCAGACCCTCTCCACATATTTGTATTTTCTTGAAACTGGGTCTCTCTAGGTTACCAATAGTTTCCCTAAGTTGTTGAGACTGGGCTTTAAGCTCTAATCCTTCAGTGTTTGTCTCCCAAGAACTGAGATTACAGTCATGAGCCAATGGGCCAGTGCATACAAAGATGCCTTCTTTTTCCTTTTAGAGCAGCACCTAAAACAGGAGCATTGCTGGTTCTCCCTGTGTTCAGGAATTGTTAGCTAGCCTCTGCCATGCCCACTGTTGAAATGTTTGAGAGTGGTTTCCAGTTTGTTCAGGTTTCCTAGAGGGATTTTGAGCAGCTCTGGCTGTATGGAGTTGTTACTATTAGACGCAACCGAAGGATGGTTGATTATCCAGTTTTCTTCAAATGTGAACATTTTTTTCAGGAGCTCTAATTTATTTTTGAGATTCCAAACTATTCACTTTGTGTTCGTTATCTTTCTTTCTCTATAGAGAATAATCTTTCATCCTTTGTCTTTTTTTATCTCACCCTTTGGTATTTTTTGTTACCTAGGTGTAACAAAAATGGAAGTTCTTAGATTTTAGAGCTAGCTCTCAATTGTGTTTATTTCTGAAAGATTTAATGTTAAAAAAATCCATGAATTCTTAGTGTGTGTGTGTGTGAGTGTGTGTGTGTGTGAGAGTGTGTGTGTGTGTGAGTGTGTGTGTGTGTGTGTGTTTACTGGGATTTGAACCCAGGGTCATTTTACTTCTGAGCTACAAAATCATCCGTTTGTTTTATTTTATTTTATTTATTTATTTATTTATTTATTTATTTATTTATTTATTTATTTATTGTGGTACTGGGGATTGAACTCAGGGGCATTCTACCTCTGAGCTACACCCCCAGCCCTATTTTTTATTATTTATTTTGAAACCGAGTCTCACTAAGTTGCAGAGTGCCTCACTAGGTAGCTGAGGCTGGCCACAAACCCGGATCCTCCGGTCTCAGCCTCCCGAATGCTGGGATTACAAGCGTGCGCCACCACACCCAGCTTGTTTTATTTTATTTTTTGAATGAGGTTCTAATCAAGTTGCTGAGGCTTCCATTGAACCTGTGATCCTCCTGTCTTAGCCTCCCAAGTACTAGGATAAGAGGCATGGATAACAGGATAAGGGTTAAGGGATTACTATAGGAAAACAGGACAATGGATGACTCTCAGCCCTTTCATTTTTTATTGTTTCTCTTGTGGTCATTGGCATGGTGATATTTTTCTGATTTGTTTTTTCATTGGTGCATAATCACTGCATGAAAAAATGTTTGGTGGTGGCCATTTTGAACAGGCTATAGTTCAAAGATAGAGTGGTCCTGGATTCAAAACACATAACCAGAAAACAAAACAAAACACACACACACACACACACACACACACACACACGAGTAATGAATGTTACTGGTAGGAGCTCAGCCTATTCTAGTGGCAGAAACCTTGTAGCGGGACACACAAGTGCCTGAGATTCTAAGACCCTGCTCAAAGTTATCAGACCCACGAAAGCATTATGAAGTCTATCTTTGTCCTTCTACTGGATCTTTGGCCTGGCAGGCTTGTGTGGTGCACTCTTCTCACTAACAGGTGTGTGTGTGTGTGTGTGTGTGTGTGTGTGTGTGTGTGTGTGTGTCTGTGCTGGGGCTTGGATCCAGGACCAGTCTATCATTGAGCTGTATCCCAGGCTCTTTTGATGATTTATTAAGAGATGGAGAGTTGTTAGTTACAAGACTGGCCTAAAACTTCTGTGAGTGTGTGTGGGAGTGTGAGTGTGTGTGTGTGTGTGTGTGTGTGTGTGTGTGTGTGTGTGAGTATGGTAAAAAAGTCATTAGAAGCTCATGCTACTCAGTGGCAAAAATCCCACATTCAATGAACTTTCAGAAGAACGTGCATGGTACACTGGCTACCTGTCACACCTGCTCTCCATCTTTGGTGTGTGTAGGCCAGAGAAGCTTGACAGACAAGACAGCAGGAGAAGAAGAAAGGAGGTGTTCAGAAGATTTTCTTGTGCCTGAAACCTGAGAGCAGGGTCTCAATGTCTCAGAAACCTGTGTGTCCCCCAAGAGAGGTTCTCATACCAGGGGAGACTGAGTCCCCACCAGTCACACTGATTCCAAAGCCTGTGTTGCTTGGTCATGGATATCAGGGTAATGGAGTAGACAAAATAGGTTTCTTTCCCTCCCTGCACCTACACAAGCTTAGAGCAAAAGGAAAAGATAAATGCAAGTTGTAAGTATATAAGGATGGGAGAAAACCTCAGAACATATTCTTCTCAATCGCTCTGATCTGTACATAAGCTCAAAGAGGATGAAACACTTTAGAGGCTGGGCCATGAGGAGGGAAAGTTGAGGTCACTCTCAGCAACTAAATGAGATGTTCAGCAACCTAGTGAGGCACTGTTTCAAAATTTAGAAAAAGGCAGCTAGGGGTGTGTCTCAGGAGTAGAATGTGTCTTGCTTCAATCCCCAGGCCTACCACAAAAAATAAAATTGAAAAAAATAAAAAAGGTTTCTCCTTCCTCACCCAGAGTTCCTCTTATATCCCACTTTCTCCCTAGCTTCTGCATATTCGAGAGAGCATGGAACTTTTTTATATTTTTTCTTATTGACTAATCTCACTTAACATGTATTCAAGTTCCATTCATTTCCCTGCAAATGACATGATTTTGTTCTTCTTTATGGCTGAGTAAAATTCCAGTGTGTACATACCCCATAGCTTTGCTAGACAAAGAAGGGTAAACCTTAGATGAGCAAAGAAGTTGACTTAATTGAAGGTAATGTGGGGGCATAATGCACATGATAATTCACAAACATATCAAAGTCAGTCACTAAACTGAACTTGTGAAGGAGGGAGGGTGAGGGATTGGAGAGGAAATTGGGGAAGGGATAAATTAGAAATGTGTGCATGTATGCCTTTACCAGCTTCTACCTAACAAAGATGTGTGAATACAATGCACCAAAAAAATAAAATTAAAATAAATTTAAAAATAAATAAAAAGGGCCAAAAATGTATTTTGGAGGTAGAATGCTCCTAAGTTCAATCCTCAGTACCAAAAAAGCAGAGAAGATTAAATACATAGAAAATCACACACAGCCATGATCCCATATAACACTTGGGTAAAGTGTGGAACTTACCTAAGAATTAGTGTTTTTTGATGTGGTCTCATCAAGAGATGTTGTCGCATCACAGATGCTTCCTGATTCAAGTAGTAAAGGGGGAAAAAAGCCCCCAGCACCAGGTCTCCTTCTTTCTTGATATTTGGCTTTGCTTTTTTGTAACAGTTAAAATAATCATCTTGAGTGGAAGTGTACAAAGGCTGCAGGAGCAAGAAGAAGAGAAACAGAGAGAAGGTCATCTCAGATTCTGCCCAACTACGAAATAACACCATGTCCAGACTGAACTGTGCAGGGGAGATTGAAGATCCCTGTGTGATACTGGTGCAGGCACAATGGAGTCCCACTATCCCTGAATGCCCTGGATATGTGAAAAGAATCCAGATGGGTTTTTCAGCACAGGAAAAAGAAACAGGGGGATTCATAAGGGAGTCATGGTGCTGAGACTGTGCTGTGGTGTCTGTGCTCAGAGCTGCTCTGGCTCTCTGTCTTTTCATGACTCTGCTTCAGTCCCATGCAGGAGCTCCAGGGACCCAGTGCCTGGGGCTCTGCACCTGTCCACCTCCATCCTGATGAAAACACTTTGGAAAAACATGTTTGTGCTCTGAAACTCTGTGGCCTCCATGATTTCATCATAATTCTGTGAAGCTCTGGGGTCCACCCCATCCTGAGACAGCAGCCCTTAATTGCTGAGAACCCAGAAGTTTGGACTTATCGTCTCTCCACAGCCTTGAGGGACAGGACAGGGTGAGAAAAACTTGGTGTTGAAAAGAACTGAAGTTAGAATACTACCGTGATTCATGTGGAGCCATGTTTATACCAGTAGAAGTCAAACCAACCTAGAAGTTCACCAACAGAGGAATGTATAAATATAATGGGGTATTTGCACACAGTGGAATTTTACTCAATTTCATGTCATTTGTAGGTAATTAATGTGACTAGAGGACATTATGCAAAGTGAGATTAGTCTGTCTCAGAAAGACAAAGGTCATAGGTTTTCTCTCGTCCATGGGAGCTAAAGAGAAAATAAGAAACAATAGGGACTTCCGATGAATAAGGGAGAGACCAGTAGAGTTGTTTAGGAAATTGGAGGAAGGGGAGGGGAAGGGGAAAGAGGAGGACTGAAGAAGGACACAGTCCAAATAATGCTGTGTCTCTGTAAGAAGCTGTCACCACCAGTCTCTGTGATGTTTATGGGAGGGAGGAAGGGGGCATGGGGCTGAGGGTAGAGCATGGAGGTGTATGGAGCATGGGAGATAAAATGATTTTCATAAACTCAATATACCACTTTTTAAAAAATGTCAGCATATAGCTCAATTTCAGAAACTCATGAACAGCTTGTTTAGAAATGCTAGCATGTTATTAAGTAATCTTCATTTTGACCCAGAGAAGAACCATAAAGGTCTATTAATAACTAACATATTCTCCTGGCATATGTTATTAAAAGTGGAAAATATCAAAATTCTCAGAGCAGAAAAGTAATGGATTTGTGGCTCTTTCTTTGTGATCTGTGTATGTTCCCTTTACCTTGAGAAGCTCACTCTTTTTTATATTAATTGGTGCATTGTAATCATACATCTTTGTTAGGTACAAGCTGATAAAGGCATATATGCACACATTTCTCATGTAACCCCTTCCCCAATTCCCACCCCACTCCCTCGCCCTTCCTCCTTCTCAAGTTCACTTTAGTGATTCACGTTAATATATTTGTGAAAGTACATCATGT
>PVLC010026691.1:0-22433 GCA_004027655.1 Graphiurus murinus
AACGTCAGAACCAGAGAAACAATAATTTCCAGGAAGCAAACAACTAAGCAAAGAAGAACAAACACTACTGCAAACAGAAGTCAAAACCCAAAATGTTAGGAATTAAAAATCATCTCTCAATACTCACACTGAATATAAATGGTCTCAACTCCCCAATAAAAAGGCACAAGGTGGTAAAATGAATCAAAACCCAGAATCCATCTATATGCTGCCTGCAAGAAACACACCTTACATACAAAGATTCCCACAAACTAAAGGTGAAGGGCTGGAGTAAGGTAATTCATGCCAATGGAACTCGAAGACAAGCAGGAGTAGCAACGATGATATTGGATAAATTAGATTTCAAGCCTAAGCTCATCAAAAGAGACAAAGAAGGTCACTTTTTACTAGTAAAAGGAACAATACAGCAAGAGGAAATAACAATTATCAACATCTATGCCCCAAACATAGGTGTAGCTACTTTCATGAAACAAGCTATACATGATATAAAATCACACATAGATCCCAATACACTAATACTGGGAGACTTCAACACCCCTCTCACATCACTAGACCAATCTTCAAAAAAAAAGGTCAGTAAAGATGCTTCAGACCTAAATAATACCATAAACAAAATGGACCTGTTAGACACATACAGAATATTTCAACCAACAACAGCTGACTTCACATTTTTCTCAGCAGCGCATGGAACCTTCTCCAAAAGAGACCACATTCTGGGCCACAAAGAGAGCACTGGGAAATTTAAAAAAGGGAACATAATTCCCTGCATCTTTTCAGACCACAATGGAGTGAAACTAGAAATCAACTTTAAGAAGACCCAGAGTAACCATGTAAACTGAACACCACATTGCTAAATGAGGAATGGGTCATAGAAGAAGTAAGGGGGGGAAATTAAAAAATTACTAGAAACAAATTAAAACAGAGACACAACATATCAAAACCTCTGGGACACCTTAAAGGCAGTACTAAGAGGAAAATTTATAGCACTGAATGCCCACATAAGAAGAATGGAAACTCACCAAATAAATAACCTAATGACACAGCTCAAAGCCCTTGAAAAAGAAGAACCGTCCAACCCCAAAGCCAGTAGAAGACAGGAAATTATGAAAATCAGAGCAGAAATTAATGAAATAGAAAATAAAAAAAACAATACAGAAAATCAACAAAACCAAAAGCTGGTTTCTAGAAAAAATAAACAAGATAGATAAACCATTGGTCAACCTAACCAAAAGAGAGAATCAACCCAAATTACCAAAATAAGAGATGAAAAAGACGATATTACCACCGACAGTGCAAAAATACAGAGGATCATCAGAAACTATTTTGAAAAACTATACTCCAACAAAATGGAAAATCTGGAAGAAATTGACAATTTTTTAGATACATACAACCCTCCTAAATTGAGTCAAGAAGATATAGAAAACTTAAATCAACCAGTAAAAATCAAATAAATAGAAAAAGCAATAAAAAGTTTACCATCAAACAAAAGCCCAGGGCCAGATGGTTTCCCAAGTGAATTTTATAAAACATTTATGGAAGAACTAATCCCAATACTCCTCAAACTATTCTGTGAAATCGAAAGAAACGGGACCCTCCCAAACACTTTCTATGAAGCCAATATCACATTAATACCAAAGCTAAATAAAGACAACTCAAGAAAAGAAAACTATAGGCCTATATCACTGATGAACCTAGATGCAAAACTGCTAAACAAAATACTAGCAATGCGCATTCAAAACCACATCAAGAAAATTATCCACCATGACCAAGTCAGGTTCATCCCAGGGATGCAAGGCTGGTTGAACATACGAAAAACAATCCATGTAATTCACCACATAAACAAACTCAAAGACAAAAATCACATGATCATCTCAATTGATGCTGAAAAAGCATTTGACAAGATCCAAACCCATTCATGCTAAAAGTACTGCAGAGAATCAGAATAGAAGGAACATACCTCACAATCATAGAGGCAACATACAATATACCTACAGCCAATATCATATTAAATGAAGAAAAACTGCAAGAATTCCCACTAAAAACAGAAACAAGACAAGGATGTCTATTATCACCTCTTCTGTTCATCATAGTGCTTGAGACTCTAGCCAGAGCAATAAGGCAAGAGAAAGAAATCAAAGGGGTAAAAATAGGGAAAGAAGAACGAAAACTATCCCTCTTTGCAGATGACATGATATTATACCTAGAAGACCCAACAAAGTCAGCCAAAAAACTTATAGAACTGATCAACAAATTCAGCAAAGTGTCTGG
Source organism: Graphiurus murinus (assembly GCA_004027655.1). Lineage (NCBI taxonomy): Eukaryota > Metazoa > Chordata > Mammalia > Rodentia > Gliridae > Graphiurus > Graphiurus murinus. The sequence goes on from PVLC010026691.1 coordinate 2,269, forward strand.
ATAGAAAATCAATCTTAAAAAATCAGAAGCTTTCCTCTACACCAACCATAAAACCACTGAAAAAGAAATCCAGAAAACAATTCCACTCACAATAGCATCCCGAAAAATAAAATACTTAGGGATAAACCTAACCAAAGAGGTAAAACACCTCTATAAAGAAAATTACAAAAAGCTGAAAAAAGAAATCAACGAAGACCTTAAAAGATGGCAAAATCTACCATGCTCTTGGATAGGCAGAATAAATATCATCAAAATGGCCATCCTCCCAAAAGTAATCTACAAATTCAATGCAATGCCCATGAAATTACCAAGGTCACTCCTCACAGACATAGAAAAATCAGTCCTTAAATTCATCTGGAACAATAAAAAGCCCAGAATAGCCAAAATAGTTCTTAGTAATAAGAACCATGCAGGAGGTATCACAATACCTGACTTCAAACTTTACTACAAAGCCACAGTAATAAAAATAGCATGATATTGGCACAAAAACAGACACACAGACCAATGGAGCAGAATAGAATTCAGAAACAGACCCACGTGCTTACAATCAACTGATTTTTGACAAAGGAGCCAAAAACATACACTGGAAAAAAGATAGCCTCTTTAACAAACGGTGTTGGCAAAACTGGTTAACCATATGCAGGAAAATGGAAATAAACCCCACTTTCTCACCCTGTACAAGAGTCAATTCCAGGTGGATCAGAGACCTGGAAGTCAGGCCAGAGACCTTGCAGCTACCTGAAGAAGGCATAGGACCAACACTTCAACACATAGGCACAGGTCAAAACTTTCTCAACAAGACCTCAAAAGCACAAGCAACTCAAAGGAAGATCAATACATGGGATTGCATTAAACTGAAGAGCTTCTGTTCAGCAAAGGAAACTATCAAGAACCTCAACAGAAAACCCACAGAGTGGGAGAAAATTTTTGCCAGCTACTCTTCTGATAGAGGACTAATATCTAGGATATACAGAGAACTCAAGAAACTCACAGCTAAGAAAATAAATAACCCAATCAAAAAATGGGCAAAGGATCTAAATAGACACTTCACAAAAAAAGAAATACAAATGGCCAATAAATGTATGAGGAAATGTTCCACATCATTAGCAATCAGAGACATGCAAATCAAAACTATCTTGAGATTTCACCTAACTCCAATCAGAATGGCAACTATCAAGAACACAAACAACAACAAGTGCTGGCGAGGGTGTGGAGAAGTGGGAACCCTAATACATTGTTGGTGGGATTGCAAATTAGTGCAACCACTTTGGAAAACAGTATGGAGGATCCTCAGACGAATGGGAATGATCCTACCATATGATCCAGCAATACCTTTACTGGGTATCTACCCAAAAGAAAGGAAACCAAACTATCAGACCAACGCATGTGTATCTATGTTTATAGCTGCACAATTTACAATTGCCAAACTATGGAACCAGCCAAGATGTCCATCAGCAGATGAATGGATTACAAAACTATGGGGTATGTACACAATGGAATTTTACTCAGCCATAAAGAAGAACAAAATCATGATATTTGCAAGGAAATGGAAGGAACTGGAAAACATTATGTTAAGTGAGATTAGTCAGTAACAAAAAGTTAAAAATCGAATGCTCTCCCTAATATGTGGAAGCTAGGGAGAAAATGCGACATAAGAGGGACTCCAGATGAAGGAGAATCCTTAGGTGAACAAAGAATTTGACTTAACGGAAGGTGAAGGGGGTAGGGAGGACACCCTAATAAACATGATGTACTTTCCATGAACACATCTAAGTCAATCAGTAAACTGACCTTGAGAAGGAGGGAGGAGGAGGGAGTGGGGTGGGAATTGGGGAAGGGTTAAATGAGAAATGTGTGCATGGATGTCTTTACCTATACTAGCTTGTACCTAACAAAGATGTGTGATTACAATGCACCAAATAAAGGAAAGATGAAACAAAACAGATTTGTTTAAGTTACACCCGGAGATTTTGGATCTAGGTAATGCGGAACCCACTTCTATTAACCTGGCAGAAACAGCTAAGACATTTGTAGATCAGCTTCAAGTCTTGGTCACTACCTGGTCCCTGGTTTACCTCCTTGCTAGGAGGAGTTATCGTAGCAACAGCAATAGTCATTCTAGGTTTATGCATTCCACCACTTGTTGTACGCCTTGTGATCAATACCTATGTCAGTATATGAGCAGGTTTACATGGAATAAAAATGCAAGCACTGCCTCCAACAGGGCCTGGTAGTCAATGACGGGTTCGATTTTCTCAGGGGAAATCAACCTAAGACAGGGCTCGTTGACGGGTAAGATTAAGCACCTAAGATAGGCACAGTCCTTCATGTATTTTAAAATAAAAATGGGGAGTTGTGGAAGCCCAGCTGGGCCCTTTCTCCCCTGGCAGTTGCTATCTGCATATGAGCAATTATACTGACTCTTCTGCTATGGCACATTGGTGTCTCGAAGTCTGGAGATTGCCCCTAGGATGCGTAGATAAAAGATCTTCCTACTTCTTAGAAAGTAAATATATGACCCTAAAGGAGTATGGTTTTATGACTCTAGAAAGTTTGCTTTACCAGGCTATGTTAAGAATGTGGGCTATACGTGTAAAGCGAAGAAGTGGTGCTGTTTGTGATCTGACAATGATTGATATGTCATAAATGTCTATGTAACCCTGTTGTACTCAAGAAATGTATAAAAAATCCGTGCTGAAAATATAAATAAATAAATTTTTAAAAAAGAGAATTACAGAATATATCTGGGGTTTTTGTTGTCATTAACTGTGATCAAACATATATGTGTTCAAATATATATTCTAAAATTTGCCATTTTGACCATTTTTAAGCATACAATTCAGTGGGATTAATTACATTCACAATATCACAAAACCATTATCACTATTTCCAAAACTCTGCCATCACTCTAAACAGCAACTCTACTCCAAGGAAGCAAAACATTTTTTTTTTAATTAAATAAATAGAAACTTTCATAGTTATTATGTTAGTATGTATATGGTTTCTTATTTTGATTATTTAAGAAGCACATGAAACATTTTTTTGTTTTTATAGTCTTTGTACATACTAGACTAACATTTTTATGTAATATTCTATTGTGTTCATGAGTTATGATTTATTAAACCTATCCTTATCCCTTTAATGTTGGTGCCAAGTCTTAAAATTTTTTAATCTCTAGCATAGTAATGAGAATTTTGAGGCAAGTAAAATTTGACGTGGTTGATTTATTTCCTTGAGAGAAACACTAAAGAATGAATTTACAAAGTTAAAACATAATTCCTCAGGCTTCCTGGTGAAAGTAAATTAAAATCCTGAGCCATAGTCTATGGGTCCATTCCCTACCTGGTCTCTGTTTCCAGACTCCAAACCCTTTTCACCTAAACCACATTCTCTATACTCTTACCATCACACACTTTCATTCCTCAACTAATATTTATTGAGTGCCTATTATGTGATAAGCACTCTTGTAGGCACCAAGGATATAGAATTGAATAAAACAGTCAAAATCCCTACCTTCATATGGTTCACAGTCTGCCAACTCTCTTCCTTTTAATGATGTTGTCCTGTTTGCTTGTCTCCATGTACTTACCTCGCTCTATGAAATTATTTTGATTATTTTATTATTTTCTTACTGTCCTCACTACTCTAGAAGGTAAGATCTATGACAGCAGCAACCTTGTCTGTGAATCCCCGAACACTCAGAACATTTAGGGGATGCCAAATCAAATTTCTAGAAAGCGCCATGATATTGTTATGGCTTCTAACATGCTTTCTTGCTATTATTAACAAGGCCATCAGCAGTGGTTAAATGGGCCCAGTTCTCTATAACCTCAGCAGTATTGTTTTTTTTTTTTTTTTTTAGAATCTGTGGATCTGGGAAGGAGTACAAAAAAAATGTAGAGCACTTAAAATGCTGAAACTATGTTCTGATTTTTAAAAATAATGCATTAAAATGTTAAGTATCTTGATCACTGAAAAAAAATTTTTTTTGACACTTTTTAGATTTTGAACCCAAGGTAAGAGCTTTACAGGCCTTGTCTCACCTAATCTTGGCCCTGCTATGCAAAACCAACAAATGAGGAATATATCATGGATCTGCTCTTGAAGCTACAAAATAATTGAAGACAGGAAAGTAGAATTTCTAAAATGACCTTGAATGTCTCCATGAGAATCTGAGAATTATATTCAGAATTAAATGAGATAGTGCAGACAAAGCATTTGGCAGACTGTAAGGTGTGGCCATGTGTGCCTGAGCATATGCAGCTGTTGGTATTTAATACTGTGTTCCTGCCACTCCTCCACTATATTTACACATGTAAAGAATTTAACTGACGCTATTAAATTCAGTCAGAAGAGTCTTTTAGAATTGCAATATTCTTTCTAAAGTCAGAGTACATCTTTGAAGATCCATCAGTAAGAGACGCCTCCTTGGAAGATTTATAATTAATGGAAAAATTAGGAGGACTGGGGTCAAAGGTGAAATTATACATAAAATCTCTCATATTTGAAAATGCTCACTACAATAAAGTAATGATAGAGTACCTGAAGGAAAAATGTTCCCAATATCATTTTAGGTATCTCAAGGTAGAAACACCTTTTAATAAATAGAGTGTTTAGGATCTTCCTCCAAATATTAAGATTTTATAAATGAATGTGTTTTGTCATGCTATCTCCCCTCTTTGCGAATCTCTCCTTCACTCCTGCTACGCCTGTCTTCTTCTTAAATGTCCAATGTCTTCTTCATTTTACAGTTTCCCTAGATTGGCTCTTATTTCCCTGGCCCATCTCAGTCTTACCTGACTTGATTTTCTCCTGGCTTAGTAGGCACCAGCGTGCTGAGCTAAAATCCAAATGGATCAAGATAATAGTGCAAAAGTAAATCTACTTGGTCATCCTCATTCTTCCTCTCCTCTTTCCAACACTTTGGTTCAGATGCCCCCCTCTCCAAAAGAGAGAGAATTACAGACATTTGAAGCAGAATTCTCAAGAGTTGCAGAGAATCAAACTGACATCTGGATCAAACTGTACTAACTTGGCTATGTGTTTTGGGTGAGATTACTATAATTTCTTACATGTCAGATGCTAAAGTTAGTATGAAGAAAACTCTGTGTGTGTGTGTGTGTGTGTGTGTGTGTGTGTGTGTGTTGAATTTCAAAACCTGGGCAAAAATTTATTCTACTACGTGACATATGCTATTATTGGAGGATAGATTTTTAAATATTCAGAGAAAATGTTTCATATAATTCCTTCAAAAGCATTGTTTCCTCCTACATTCGAATGTGAATACATAATTTAAGGAGTGATTTTTTTAGCAACAAACCTGCAGGGTGTCTTTCAACGCTTTTCTTTGAAGAAGAGTTGAAAAATGGTATCCTGTGCTCTCCTTCCAGTTCCATGCCCTTGCCTTTAACTGTTCAGTTTCCTCCCTTATATGAACCTACATATGACTGTATCACTATTACCAAATAGCCTAAAGTGCTTCTGGAGTTTTCAAATGGCTGTTCCCAACATAGTAATAGTTACTACATTATAGACTGAAGTCAAATTATTTCTTTGCAGACAACTCACATGTCCATTAGCCAAAAGCCTACCCATCTTAGAATGGCAGGGAACTGGCTTCATGTATTTGAGTCCTGTCCTAAAGACATTACTAAAAAACAGTGACAAGAAGTTTAGGATCTCTCCCTATGGTGCTCTGTCATGTCTTGTGCTGACGGGATGCCTTGGCTGTTCCAAGAGGTAATCTGACTCCCAACCAGCCTTGCATTCCTCTCCCACGCGGAACAGGCTGTGAATGTGGGGACAGGGTGGTTCAATGGTGAGCACAAAACAGGCCGAGGCTGTCTTTGAAAGTGAGTACAACTTTTGAGTTGCACATTCCTTGATTTCTGACTTCAACTTCACTTCTGGCTCTTTCTACAAAATAACATATAATAGAATGGTGCCATTCCATATCTATGGCTTAAAGAAACTCCATTAGCATGATTGCTAGACTTCTTTATGCTTTTAAGCAAATTCTATCTTTACAACTGTAATAAGAGAAATACAAATAGAATTAAAAAGCCCAACATTTATTATCAACTGGGGTCCAACTAACTATAATTTCTAGGTATGTGTAGGTAAATGCACTTTGAACTGTGTCCTTAACATGAGTCAGAAGCTGGGATGACATACAAACTTAAAAAAAAAAAAAAATCCCTTTGTGTCTTAAAGCCAACAGCACTAGCATAATGTAGAAAAATGAAGACATGCCATTTATAGAACATGTGGAAGGATATGGAAGTATTTAAAAAATGAAAAAAAAATCTCATTTGATTACTTGAGAACTTACAAGAAAAATTTCAAGAGATTATTGAGATAACTTCAAAAAAAGTATGAACAAAGGTTTAATTTGTAGTCAATGTAAATTGCTGTTACACACACACACACACACAACACACACACACACAATTTAGGAAATGTGGTAAAATTTGCAGCTTGACATTTTAGCACATTTCCTAAGTTTTGTTTTTATATTTAGGAAAAACAGAACATGAATTGGTGACGAAAAAGACTGTGAAATAGCCAGTGCCCATAGAATCTGTGTTGCTGGAAGCCACACTTTGAAACTCTACTATGGATACCCAAGAGAAATATGTTCAATATTCAACAAAATTGAAGAATTTGAAAATTGAAAATCTCTCAGATGTTCTGAGAGAAAGTAAATCCTGGGGCAGAGACAGAGGATTTGGATTTAAGTCTACAGCTACATTAGAAAGTAATATGGGAGAAAATAAAAGCTGGGGCAGTAGTTTCTTAGCTGAAAACCCTAATCCACCTGACGGTGTAATCTGGTAAAATATTTGCTTTAAGCTGATCACAAGTCATGTTCTACTCTGCACTATGCAATTTTGGAACCACTAGTTACATGTGACTGTTTAAATAAATAAAAATGAAATGAAAAAAAATTCAGTTTCTTAATTATACTAACCATATCAGAAAATGAAGTTGCAGAACATTTTTCTTAATGCATAAAGATCTATTGGACAGTACTGCTTTATATCCTTTAAAGATTTACTGCAGGGTCTACAAATTTCTAAATATTCTTAATAGAATTGTGTAGTTTGCACACTGGGAGCATTTGGTGGTTTAGATGAAGAGCAGAGATTGGATTAAGAAGATCAATGAATGTGGCAGTAGAGAAGAGGTCTAGGTCAGGGACTCACATTATAGACGTGCTGGCCAGTAAGGGAAGAAATCCAACTTTTAGGCTAAAGTCCACAATGGATAAAGGATGTCCCTGTACAACTGTTTCTCATTTCTTTGGAGAAAATAAAGAGATACTAGAAGTCTTTTGGTGGTCATAATCTAAAAATAAGGGATGTGGGATAGCAGAATTCTAAGATAGGAAAGTAAAGCCTCATGTGATGACCAAATAAAATTAGAATTCTAGATGTAATAAACTCAGATTAGTCAGGATAACAAAAAAATGAGGATCAAGTAGACAATCACATTTTTAATCTTTTTTTTAATGTAAAATGGTGTGCTTAGTCCCATTTGGGGAATGGAGGCAAATGCATAGGACCTGGCATAGTCCTTAAGTAGCCTCCAAGTTGGTTGAACCAATTCATAGAGTAGTCATCATCCCAACAGTTGATACCAAAAGTAGCAGAAAGGAGCAGAAATCAAAGGAGATGGTAACTCTGGCCTCTGCACCAGAAATATTTTATCTGTTTTGCTAAAGGATAGATAGATAGATAGATAGATAGATAGATAGATAGATAGGCAGACATCTAACATATAGATATAGGTGTATATCTATCTATCTACTACCTATCTATCTATCATCTATCTATCTCTACTAACCTTACATATTTTATAGAGATAAGCAGCTGTCCTATGATCTTTATTTTTTTTCTCAGAATATGCTGCCCTCTACAGTCCACATGGATACATAGGCATGTAAAGACATGTTAAATAAGGGTTGAGTTATATACAAATGACATCATTAGAAGGTAATATGAAAGAGGGGTAGGGGTTGGGTACATTTGTGTGTCTGAAAGGCTCTTGGCTCAAGATGAGAAACAACATTTGTAAACTTCCAAAAGGCCTTAACTCTTCAGCTGGCATACTATGAGAAGTCATAAGTAGTACTACAGTCCTATCACAACATTTTCCTTGAGAAACTTAGAGTATGTCCACGGTCATATTTCCTTTGTTTAGCTAGAATGGAGAGGGTGTGGATGAAAGAGGAGGGAGAACAGTTGGTGAGATTTGACAGCTTTTACTAACATCTCTAAGGTATCAGAATCAGATTTGATCTAAAATTCAATTGCTATCTTATTAAGAATCAGCTCTGAATTGGGAAGTAAAAGCCAATGAATTTAAAGAAATACACATGGTTTTGTCCCTGAGAGTTTAATATTTTAAACCTTGGCTGCAGTGAAGTGGTCAAAATCTGGCCTGAGAAGTGGGAGCCACCCTTCATCTTTACTTCAAATCGATTTTTCTGCAATTGTCATGCCATAAACACCCACGCTCACACACACAGGCACATACTCACAGCTGGTATGTTTATTGGTTTAGTCACTAAAGGATTTAGCTGGACAAACATCACAAAGACATTGGCTGATTTAATTGAATTTATGATCAAATGTTTTCCATTGCAGGAAGAGTGGGAAGTCACTTATGGGGAGATTTGAATAATTTAAGGGACTTTCTCTATTTGGCATCATGTTTGTATATCAAGTCTTGAGGGACTAAATACAGCTGAGGACTGGCAGAGATTTCACATACAGATACACAAAGCTACGCAGTACACAACACCACAAGGGGAGGGCTGGCATCAACCCTGTTGCACGGCATTTCCATTCACTTATATTTCATTTTCAGACTGAGTAATGCCATCTACACATATACACGCACAAAAATGTATACGCTATGAGACTTCAATTGTAAACCATCACTAGATTTTTCTGACATCCCCTGAAATGTTGAAATTATAAAAAAAAAAAAAAAAAAGATTTGGGAGCTTGGCATGTGTGTGTTTCAGACATTTTTTATGTATTTGTGTTGTTGGCAAAGGCATAAAATCCACTGTTAAAGTCACTTGCATGATGGATATAACCACAAAGCATGGGGTTTGTGCCTTAGGGTGAGGACGACTCAGCTCAGTGTCTGAAAGAAAAAGTCCAGTTGCCTCTGGAATTCCTTGCTTGTTTTCCTCGCCAGTGATGACAGATGCGGCAAAGCTGTGCTCTCAGCCTTTATTCACTGTATTTCAAGAGATAAGTCATTATTCGCTTGAATGTTTCAAACAGCAAGAATAATTACTTTTAGCCTCACCACTGAAACCACTAGGTCAAGTGGACACCCAGACCCTATACACCTGGCTTAGACTTAGACAGCATTGAGAAAAAGGTTTAGCAAACATTTGAACTTGGCAACAGTGATTTCTTTCAACTAATTTGGGAAACTGTCTAGTAAGATATGTTTCAGATTTAGGGTAAATCACAGTTTTACATTAATTATGTACAACACTATTTGTTAACATATCCCTCTTAGGAAGGAACTGTTGGGGGAGATGGAATCTTGTTTCTACACAAGTATTTACAAAAAAAATACAAATTAGGTGACCTTGCAGCTCAGCATGTGCTCTGAGGAAGGTAGATAGATACAGCAGATGTCTGGAGACCCTGTATAGGAGTGGTATTCCTGTGCAAGGAAAATTGCTTATTTGGAACTGAATGAAACTCTGACTGGCAGGGGGAGGCAGGTAGTGCTGAAAAACAGATGAGAGGTTAACTAATGTTTGCTGAAGGTCTGTGGTTGGCAGGGTGCTCAGTCATTTACACCCATATCTTATTTAAAGATTAAACAGTAGAGCCAGGTGCCGGGCACACCTGTAGTCCCAGTACTTGGGAGGCTGTGACAGGAGGACTGCAGGTTGGTGAGGCCCTTGGCAACTTAGTGAGACCCTGTTTCAAAATAAAAAAAAATAAAAAATAAAAAGAGCTGGGTGTCTACCTTGAAGGTAGAATGTTGCCATTGACTTTAATCCCTAGTACCACATACATACAGTAACAAAAGATTAAACAACACTCCTGCCAAAGGGTTTTGGAAATTGAAAAACTGAGGTGCAGAGGGATTACTGAGCTTCCTAAATATTATATGGTTCAGTAGTGTATCTGAGGGTCACACTTGGCCCCTACGATACAAATTACCCTGGCTTCAGGCATTTCCTTAACGTTTGTACCAACAAACAGCTTGCGCAGTGTTTCTTCATTTTTTTGTTCTACTTGGTTCATATTAATAATATTTGCTGATTATGCAGATGTCTTATTTCATGACACCCATCCAAGGTTAAGGGTGGCATGAGTGTCACTGGACACAAAGGATGGGTGACTCTGTTATTAAATCACCTCTTTTCTCATTGACTTCTTATGCTCATTGTTTGAGACTGAAAATTCACTAAATCCAAATATTTCCTTAATCAAAAGAAGATGATATAAATAAATGTCGAGGAAAAGAATCACATAATCATGTGTCTCTTCTAAAGACAGAAAGTTTCTGCCATTCTGTTTAAGCTTCACTTTCTAAAATGTGGTAACTTTCAGTGTTCTAAGGCTTAAGAATTAACGTATGCATCCACAGGGGCCCAATGAAGAGCCCCGGCCCTTGAGTTGGGAGGCTTATTTGGAAAATAGAGCCTCTTTCAATAGAATCCCCTATTCGGTGAGCAGGGAGCTGGGCCTCTGCGATATTTTTCCAGCAGAGTGAGGGAGATCAAGGAGAATGGGAACAACAGCAGAGAGGTGAATTCTTCCGGGAGTTCAAAAAGGGTAGAGAGCTGTGTGTCTAACCCCTAACAGTTCCCAACAGAAGAGAGAGAGAGAACACAAGAAGGAGAAAGGAAGAGAGACACTTGCAACAGGCAGTACCCCTCAGGAGGGAACAGCGTGGCTCCTGCAGGGGAGGAGAGAGGCGGCGACGTCTGCTTCATGTTCTTTGATATTTCCTCCACCCCCCTGCAGATTTATTACACTTATTGGGTACTCCAGTGCTATTATCTTCTCAGAGTGTTTACAAACAAAAGACAGGGATGAGAAGCACAAATACAAAGTGAGTTCTCTGGACACTTGAGTGCAAAATGCCAGGACCCTTTAGCATAGTTTCCAAAGCCTGGGACCACTCAGGCTTGTGTAACACTGGCATACACTTAAAGGACTATGTCACATGTAGATTTACAACTGTGCTGCCCAAGATGGTACTCAGTAACTATATGTGGCTCTTTACATTTAGATTAAGCTTAAATAAATTTAAAAATTCACTTCCTGAACCACAGTCATCCCATTTCAAGCACTCAGATGCTGTGGTGGTCTAATGGTCACAACACCGGGCTGTGTAGACACGAAGGTGTCAGGCCAAACTCTCAGTTATCACCAGCCTTCCTGAATATAATCTCATTTTCCTTTGTGCTAAATATGTGAAATGACTCTCTCCTTGGACATCATTTTGAAGGTACCTACTCTGAACCAGAAAATGGAGACTTTATCAGTGTCAGAGGCCTATGTCTGTCACCTGATGGGCCAGAGACCAGGTCAAGTGGATTGTGTCTGACCTGCCTAGGGCTGGATTTGCTACCCCTGCTGTTTCACTCCATGACTCATGACTGCATAGGAAACCCTAGTACCTCCTTGTATGTAGAAGGGCCCCCAAAGATGTCCACTTGCTAATCCCTGGAGCCTGTGAATATGTAGCTTTCATGGCAAAATGAACCCTGTACTTCTTATTAAGGCTCTGTACCTTCCAACAGGGAGATTAACCTGGATTAACCAGGTAGGCCCACTCTAAATATATGAACCTCCAGGGGCACAGAACTCTCCCACTGGAGAAACAGGGCCAGGCGGAAGTCAGTGAGATCTGAGGCTGGTTTGAAGGAGGCACAATGAGAGAAGCACCCAGGAAGCCTTGAGGAGCTGGCGGAGGCTCCTGGTTGACAGCCAGGCAGGAAATGGGGACCTCAGCTCTACCCGCACATAGGAGGAATTAAATCCTGCCCACAAGCTGAATGAGCCTGGGGGCAAATTCTCCACCAGAACCTCCAGATAGGGGCCCAGGGGCCAACATGCTGATTTTGACCTTCTGAGACCCAGGACAAAGAAATTAGCCCAGTTTAACCAGACCTCTGCTCACCACAAGTATGAGATAACAAGTGTGGTCATTTGTGTGGCAGTCACAGAACAGAACACCCCTACCCCACTTTGATACTGGGAGAAGCTGAACTTCAGGGTGCCCTGCTAGGATCGGTTGAAGACGGCCTAGTTCCATCCTCCTGTGGGAAATGCACAGCCCCCCTGCCCCAGGAAGCTCTGTGCCGCTTCACAGGCACGGCTGGGTTTTATTCCTTAATGAGCTGGACGACAGAATGAAGGTATTAGCTGCACCAGAAGGGCGTGCTTTTGGATGAGGAGTCCACCACATAATCTGAAAGGATGAAAAACAATGGCTGCTGCCAACTCCCAGGCCTGGCACGTACTGCCAATTAGCAAGAGAGAACATGGGTATTCTCTCTCCATCAGAGGGGAATGAAAAACTCGTGCCCAACAGATAACAAACAGCACGGGGCCCACCATGGGCCACCTCCAGGAGTTACTAATGACAGTGAATTCTTTGCTATGAGAGAGGGAGAGGGGAGCAAGAGAGAGAGAAAGAGAGAAACACACACACACACACACACACACACACACACACACACCTGGCCAGGACACAAAATTATCGGCGCTAAGCCCCTGGGCGGTGAGAGCTGTGTGGGACAGGTGGCGAGTCTCTACCAGGGTGTGAGAGGGTGGCTGGCAGGCTTGTCAGCTCTGGGGATTAGACTGCCACAAACCTGGCCCTTATCCCATCGCTGGCAGGACAGTGGCACAGCAGAGGCCTGAGTGGAGGAGTGGACGGTCACCTGCTGCAAACACTGTTTTCCCCAGGATGGAGGAAGCCAGGTTCCCATTTCACCCTGGTTCTTCTGCAGCATAAAACATAGACTGAGGACGATGCCAGTTCCCAGAAGGGATCTCTCTGACCAAAGTTGTTGTGAGAACAAAATAAAACTAGATGTGTTATAAACCCCCACGATTATCAGGATTTTATAACTGATAATACTGGATTTCTTTCACGATGCTCATGGTGGGGCATACATCATTCCAACCAGCAATTTTCAGTGGCATTGATCATTTGTCCTCATTGAGCATGTTTTTTCTTTTTTTTTTTTTTTTAATTTTAAGTGACAAAATGGAGATGACACCATCTGCCCAAACTACCTCAAAAGCCTGCCATAAAGATGTGGGAGGATGCGACGACACACACGAAAGCAAATTCTATATCGCAAATGGCTTTCCAAATGTCATTTACTATTACTACCTCAGCCACAACCGTGAGCACAGAGCAATGGGTATGTGCCAGGTCTTGGACTAGGTATGTGTTATACATTCTCACATCTGTGCTGTAGCTACTACTAGGAATCAGGCCCCAGCCTTCAGCAAATCTATCAACTACTTCTCAGGTAGCTTCCTTTTTGTCCTCCCAGAACCTGCACCCAACCTATGATTTTGGACAGATCTTAATTCAGTCTTGAGGTTCTCCAGGACACTTACCAGGGCCTGAAAACATCTATTTTAGGTCCTCCTACTCTTTATGAGGTGGTAAGAGGTTTAGTGGGTCTGAATAACACCACCCCCATATTATGCTTTCAGTAATTGAGCCAATGATTATTCTTATGAAAATGAATGCCCCTCCCCCCCAAAATTGCTCTGAACTACAACCTTCAAGCAGGCAGGTGGAGCATTTGGGGTCTTCAGACAGTATCACACATGGGTGTCCAAAGTCAGGAAAAGATGCTTGCTTGAATCTGATTGTTGATGTGCTGAAAACTCCATTTTCAAGAGAGAAGAATGTGGTGAGGGTCTATGCCCTGTGTAGCCTTCTACTGCTGGACTTGAATCCACAGAGCTGAGTGATTGACAGTCGGAGCTCATCCCTTGAGCTAAAGAGGCTGAGATCCCAACATGTCTGCTTTCGTGTCTGTTGCAGAGCTCACTGCCCCAGTACCTAACCACCCCTCAAATGACTAGATGATGTATAGAATAATTCCTTTGAAAATATTATGAGAAGTCTCTAGGCACTAAGTAAATTAAAATGCTACTTTAAAGTAAAAAGAATTATAACAAAAATAATCAACTGAAAAAAAATGCGACAGTGGAGAAAGATGATTTCAAGATCCGACTTGACTCAATTGCTCCTCCTAGTGTACTAGCAGTGTACTCACCTTCCTTGGGTTTGTAAGCTGGCAAAGAAATGTGAAGCTCTAACATGCTCTGCAGTGTATTATTCTGTTAGGTATTTTAGATTAATGTAGAACAACAGGGGGCCAGAGTGGAAACCACGGTTTCCAGGGTATAAGAAGGTGCTGACTTAAATCTTAATGGAGCCCATCAGTTATTATGACAAGAAAAACACAATAGAGTACCTCTAACACAAACACAGAGTGCAAGTTGGGTTATTCCCCTAAATATTAGTTTAAATGTATTATGTTTTATGCGTATATAACACAACTATCTAGCAAGTCATCTTAAAAATATGCATTGGAGGCTAAACATACAGTCAGATAAAATATTCAGGGAAAGTTCAAGAACACAAAGTTAGGAAAAATGTCTAAACTTTCCAAATTTGGGCTTATGACTCTGCTGGTACATTGAAATTCAGCAGGGAAATGCTTTCTTTTCTATTTTTGCTTTCCCAGAAAGGTGGCTTCATTATAGTGTTTATGTATTTATTATATACATATAAGAATATCAACCTATGTAAGTTCTTAGGAGAAATGCAGATTTACTTAACAAAAGGATCATAAGCAGAACTAGCACTTATAGGAGAAGAAGCAGGAAAAGGTTGACTTATACCTATTTGAAGCCTGGGGATGGATTTCATTGCACCAGCCCTGATCTGTGTTTTCCAGATCTGTCCCCTGCGACTTAGTGGTTTATCCTTAGTTCTCATTTCAATACTTCCAAACCTCCCAAATTGTTCAGCTGTTAAAAAGTTCCAAAACAAGCAAATGTGTTCCTGGAATCCTACCCTTAGCTTTGCTGGAGAGTATATACTAAGGCTTCTTCTCCAGCCAAAATAATAAAAGATCTTTTAAGTGGCTGGAATTCTTGGTTGATTGCACATACATGCCAATGTCAGACAACTATAAATAGAGAGATTTGGAAGAGAAATAGGGAGAGTCTTTATAACTCCAATGAAATAACATGGAATGTTTTGAAGGCAATCAGAAAACAGCACATATTTTTATAAAGTTAAGACTTGTCTCTTTTAGCCCCAAATTCCCTTTATGCAAGAGGAGCCCACATGGATCATGCACTTCCAATGTGAGGCAATAAGAGGGTTTTCTTTTCTTTATTGATGTAACTTTATTATTCTCAAGCCTACAATTAAGATTTCTTCTTTATATTATGCTTCTCAGTTTGCATATCTGTTGGACCTTTTGATAGTCTTTTCCCATCACTGCTTTGTTTTCCCAGAATACTAAAAAATATTTCAAAGGATAAAATTATGCCCTTGGTTACTGATTTAGGTGAAGTGAGCAGGGAACTGCATGGGTGTTACTGAGGACAGATGAGGCCCCCGAATGAACCAGACCATTTGCGACAGGTATTCAGAGACTGAAGGATTTATGCATATTTCATCTTCACTAGTCTTCATAGCTGGGTTAATGCATATCTTTAAAGGCACTGTTACTTTATTTTGATCAGCAACTTACTTTTTATATTAACCGACCCACTGTGTACTAACTCATCCAAATTGAATTCAAATTAGTTCTTATAGATTAGTCCACTTTATGATGAACCTATTACCACTGCATAAAAGAATTTACCAGTTGCTTCAGGTTAGAAATTGTGCTGTAGACAAACAAATCAGTGAGCAGCAATAGAAAAAAGCAGCATGTAATTAATAGCATTTTAATGTAGTTCTTTTGAATCTAAAACATAATCCTTGCTATGGCTTGGATATTGAATGTGCTCCCACATTTCATGTATTGAAAGCAACAAGTTTCAGGTAATGACTGGATCCTGACGGCTCTCACCTCATCCATGGACTAATCCATTGATTGCTAACTGGACCACTGGGGGTGGGACTAGGTTGGAAGAAGTAGGTCATAGGTCAGTGGGGGGGGGGTCCTGGAAGGATTTATTTTCTCCCCAAGCCTGAGCAGCTCTCCTCTGCTACACCCTGCCATCTTGATGTTTCTGCCTTGGTGCCAGCTGAGCATGGACCAAACCTCTGAAACTGTGAGCCAAAATAAACCTTTTGTCCTCCAAGTTGTTTTTGTCAGGTATTTTAGTCATAGTGACACAAAGCTGACTAACACACTCCTGAAGTCAGAGATGTTGGAACGTCAATGTTGGTTCCAAGGTTCATTTGCAGGAAGAATCAATAATATAATTAATGTCTGAATTTCTGGTTCTCCCTAAATTTCATTGAGTTTGAATTGGCTAAATGCTATAGCTCTAAAGACACTTAACAAAGGCAAACTAGAAAGCATTTTAAAAAAAAATTTTTTTTGTGGTACTAATGGAATGAACCCAGGGACATTCTACCTCTGAGCTACACCCCCAGTCCTATGTTTTATTCTTTATTTTGAAACAGAGTCTCAGTTGCAGAGGGCCTTACTAAGTAGCTGAGGCTGGTTGCAAACCTGAAATACTCCTGTTTCAGCCTCCCAAGTACTGAGATTACTAGCATGTGCCACCACGCCTGGCTTAGAAAGTAATATTTTAATAGTAGTTTTAGTGATGGTCTTAATACTTAGTGTTTCTGAAATAAACCCTTATGGCAACAAAAAATAACACTTATGGGGACTCGAAAACAGCATGATGCTAACCAAACCCTGTTCATAATTTAAAAATTTTATCTCAAGCCAGCCCTTAATAGTTTCCTGAAACTATTTTAAAAGCACTCTAGCCGGGTGTGGTGGCACACGCTTGTAATCCCAGCATTTGGGAGGCTGAGACCGGAGGATCTGGGTTCAAGGCCAGGCTCAGCTACCTAGTGGGGCACTCCGCAACTTAGTGAGACCCTATTTCAAAATAAAGAATAAAAATAGGGCTGGGGGTATAGCTTGGAGGTAGAATGCCCCTGAGTTCAATCCCCAGTACCGAAAAAAAAAAAAAAAAATAATAAAAAGCACTCTAAGGGTGGAACTGAGTTTATTAAATGAATATAATTAATTCTACTTCTATATTCTCTAATTCTAGTCATCCATTATCCAGAATTATACATAACTGCTATGCTATGGATAATTTATCAGATTTTCCTGTTAGTTCAAATATAGGGTTAGAAATGCAACTGCCTTATCAAGAGTTGTTTCATGAAATATTTACCTGGCTGCATTCGGGAGGCTGAGACCGGAGGATCCGGGTTCGCGGCCAGCCTCAGCTACCTAGAAAGGCACTCCACAACTTAGTAAGACTCGGTTTCAAAATAAAGAATAAAAAATAGGGCTGGGGGTGTAGCTCAGAGGTAGAATGCCCCTGAGTTCAATCCCCAGTACCGAAAAAAAAAAAAAAAAAAAAAGAAATATTTACCTGGCTGGACAGAACTGAAAAAGGGAAAAAGTTATGAGGGAGGAATGTGTTTGATTAATTAGGGTAGGATATGCACTCTCTATATTACCTACTGTATGAAAATACTTAATTCAAGTACATTAGGCCAGTGATCAGAAAAGGTGGGCAGAGAAGGGCGAGGAACAGGCACCAAATGTTCCTTGCAGGGGGATTTGGCTCCTGGAGGAGAATCCAGATTTGAGAACTTATACCAAATGGCAGATACATAGCCCTGGGCCAGCCTCAAGTGATTATCCCAGTGTTTTCTTCCAAGTACAGATTCAATTAAAAAAAAAAAAAAGCTAAAGCCTTCAAATAAAATATTGCAGAACTTCATGTATTCCTTCCATGAGCACCTCACAATCAGGTACACTATCTCCCCTGACAGCATGGATTAAAAGCATTTTTAAGTCAGACATGGTGGCACACACTTGTAATCTCAGTACTTGGGAGGCTGAGACAGGAGGATCTCAGGTTCCTGGTCAGCCTCAGCAACTTAGTAAGGCCCTCTGCAACTAATTAAAATAAAAACAAAACAGGTCTAGGGGTATGGCTCAGAGGCAGAATGCCACTGGTTTCAATACCAGTACCACACACACACCCAAAAGCATTTTTAATATGGAAAATTTTTTCTTATATTTTATTCTCATAACTGGCAGTGTCCAAAATGAAACATATCATAACATATAAAGTGAGTCTGTAACACTAAATTCCCCATAAACAAAAAATTGTTATGACAAATGATAAGTGTATTTAAGAAGTTCCAATTATTTTTTTCTCTAGCATAATACTTGAAGTGTGATGCTTGCTACTAAAAGGGAATGACTTAGTAACTCTGCTTTCCAGCTTCCAGAGATTTGCTAACAGGTTGGCTTGCAGTAAAAATTTCCTGAATAACTTAACAAAACCCAGTTCTTAATAATTTGTGAAATTTTGGAACCAATAAATAAAACTATTTCAACAAGTTCAGATGAGAGGACAGAAAAAGTTGAGTTTCTGTGTTCTTCAAGCAATACATGTATTTAGCATCCTAATATGATTGGGGGGGGTAGGTAAGCTGAAAATTTTTTGAGTTTTATCTAACTCAAAAGTTGTCACCAATAGCATTTAGATTAAAATGTCTGTAACTATATGGTATTTTATTTTTATTTTTTTTGCGGTACCGGGGATTGAACTCAGGGGCATTCTACCTCCGAGCTATACCCGCCCCCCCAGCCCTATTTTTTATTCTTTATTTTGAAACCGAGTCTCACTAAGTTGCAGAGTGCCTCACTAGGTAGCTGAGACTGGCTGCGAACCCGGATCCTCTGGTCTCAGCCTCCTGAATGCTGGGATTATAAGCGTGCGCCACCACACCCGGCTCTATATGGTATTTTATTAATGTTGTTCTGCTGATACTAAAATATTTTCTGGAATTTCATTACAACAAGATGGACCACAATTAATTTTAGGATTTATAATCCTTATGCAATACTACATTGCTTTAGAAACCCAAACGCATCCTAATTGTTGGCTCAGACTGAACATGGTGGCTAGCACACAGTGTGGGTTTAAGAACAGTTTAATGGCTAAATGAATGACTTAATAGGTAGCAGCATAAATGAATGAAAAAGTGTCATGACAATCTTATCAAGTGAGTTGTAGACATTGAATGAGAGGAGAACGAGCAAAATTTGTATAAAGACTTACTTATTCCATGCTTGTCTAAGGTTTTTAGAGCTGTACAGGGTAAAGCGTTCTGAAATAAAAAAAGAAAAATGATAAACAATCTTCATATGCAATGTGTACATTACAATCAGATTGAAGAAAATGCAGCTTTTAAACACAGGGTTTGACTTAGCCATAGTTTGGCAGCAATTATAAGGTCTTCATTATAAGACTGGGCAGTTTACAGAGTAAGATAGAAGGCTCACAATATTTTAAATGATGAAGCATTGTTTTCTTTTGTCTAAGATGACTTACTTCATAATGTAGTTTCCCTAGTAATTATCTTTTGAATAACTAAATTTTAATTGATTGAAAAAAGAAATGCAAATATCAAATCTCCAAATTCAAGTAGATTTATAGAAGAACACGGACACATCACACAAGTGAGAGATGTTATTTTTTTTCCTATGAAGATTTCTCTAACCAAATACAGTGATGTTGAATCTCCTTTTTTATGGTACATAGTATTCACATATGTTCAAAGACAAACTATGTTGCATAGTGTGTATTTACATTCACAGTTCAATAATTTTTATTATATTTTTGAATTAAAATGGAATATGTTTTAACAAGTTAAGCAATAAAGTCATATAAAATAGATAATATCTAACTACTCCATTCACGTCTAGTGATTTAACAATTGTTAATGGCTTGATGTCCCTTCCCACATATTTGTTTACAAATACACACATACAAAATCCATATATACAAATTATATATACTATTTTAATATTTAAAAATGGATTATACAGCCGGGCGTGATGGCGCACGCTTGTAATCCCAGCATTCGGGAGGCTGAGACCAGAGGATCCGGGTTCG
>PVLC010026692.1:0-22473 GCA_004027655.1 Graphiurus murinus
TTCCTTCCTTCCTTCCTCCCTCCCTCCCTCCCTCTCTCCCTCCCTTCCTTCCTTCCTTTCTTTCTTCCTTCCTTTTTTTTTCCTTTTTTGTACTGGAGAATGAACCCAGGGGCATTCCACCTCTGAACTATACCTCTATCCCTTTTTGTTTTGCTTTGTTTGGAAACAGGGTCTCACTAGGTCGATGAGAGTCTCACTACTTACTGAGGCTGTCCTTGAACCTGCAATTCTCCTGTCTCAGCCTCCCAAGTACTGGGATTACAGGCAAACACCACCATGCCCAGTTTGTATTTTATTTTTATAAAATTATTCTTCAGAAGCCAGATGTGGTGGTACATCCCTGTAATCTCAGTACTTGGGAGCCTGAGACAGAGGGATCGCAGGTTCGAGGATAGCCTCAGCAACTTACAAGATCCTGTTTCAAATAAAAAAATAAAAATAAAAAGTGCTGAGGGTGGAGGTAGAACATCCCTGGGTTCAATCTCCAGTACCACCCCCTACATACAAAAACAAAAACATATTGTTCAGATTTAATTACACTTTAAAATTTTTAATGGAAATTTCCGTATCAGCGCAGGATGTAGAAAGTCAAAGAAACAGCCAGATAATCTATAAAATCATATTCTTGAGTTCATAAATGGACTGTGATTGCAAGGTAATCAAGTTAACTGAAATCCAAAGATAAATAGTACTGGGCAGGGAGAGATGTGACACAAAATCTGTATCGCCTTTGGCAGAGCACAGGGGAAGAAAGCACTCATGCAAATGCGTAAGATGAAATCAGTTAACGTCTTAAGGACTTGTTAAAGGCCAAGTGTGGGTCACGTGTCAATTTGTGATAGCGAAGAGGAGAGGAAAGCACTCTGAAAGTTATGCACCAAACACCAGAGCAAACATACTGCTGCAACCACCAGCCTCCCTGTTGTGGGATAACCCGGTCCCACACGTGGGTCCTTGGCATCAGTGATAAAAAGAATTTTAACACGTGCCATTTAGGAACAAAAAGTAGGAATTTATTTAGAAAAATAAGGGAAAGGGGAGAAAAACAGGTGAGTGGACATCTTCCTGTCCAGATGTGCTTCCCAGGTCCCAAGAGAGAGAGGCGTGGTTAACTCCTTCCTTTATAGGCTTTTAAGAGGGGTGGGCACAAAAGAAGTCTGGACCTCCTCCTTCTTCAGGTATTGGTGGGTGCAAATTGAGTAGGTGGTCCAAATTGAGTCCTTCCTCTTTCTCAGGTTTCAAGATGGGTCTGCCCTTGGCTGTAAATTTCCGGTGTCCTTTGTCCTGGCTCTTAGGTGGGGGGCAGGGCCTAAGGAACTTCCAAAGGTGGAATGGAGCCTGCCGCGTTTCAGTTTTAGGTGTTTATATTAAAGTGATATCTGTATTTTTCTTTCCCATTTGTCTCCTTCCTGCCTAATTATTTCTTCTATCCTACATCATCCCCAGCCCTGACACACCGCCCAAGACGGTGAAAGCCCTACCACGGAAACACTGCTACACACAAAGAAGGTGAAAAGAAGCCATAAACCCAGCTGGCCAAAGGGCCTGAAGACCGGCACTCGCACACTCCCGGAGGAATGGGATATTGGAAGATGAGCTGTGTTTTAGAGGTCTTTAAAATATTAGCTGGACATGGTGGCACACGTTTGTAATCCTTGTACTTGGAAGGTTGAGACAGGAGGATTCCAGGTTCGAAGACAGGATTGGCAATTTAGTAAGGCCCTCAGTAACCTAGTGAGATCCTGTTTCCAAATAAGAAATAAAATTGGTCTGAGGATGTAACTCGGAGGTAGAATGCCTCTGGGTTCAATCTCCAGTACACCACTATATATATATAGTGGTGTACTGGAGATATATATGTTTGATAAGGTTTATCATGTGATAAGAATAAAAATATTAACATGATTTTATTAATAATAAAATGAAGCCGGGCGTGGTGTCGCACGCTTGTAATCCCAGCATTCGGGAGGCTGAGACCGGAGGATCCGGGTTTGAGGCCAGCCTCAGCTACCTAGTGAGGCACTCCACAACTTAGTGAGACCCGGTTTCAAAATAAAGAATAAAAAATAGGGCTGGGGGTATAGCTCGGAGGCAGACCGCCCCTGAGTTCAATCCCTAGTACCGCAAAAATAAATAAATAAAATAAATAAATAAATAAAATAAAATGAAGCTGGGCATGGTGGCACATGCTTGTAATCCCAGTACTTGGGAGGCTGAGACAGGAGGATCACAGATTTGCAGCCAGCCTCAGCTACTTAGTGAGGCTCTCCACCACTTAGTGAGACCCTGTTTCAAAATAAAGAATAAAAAATAGGGCTGGGGATATAGCTCAGAGGTAGAATGCCTCTGGGTTCAATCCCTAGTACCACACACACACACACACACACACACAAAAAAAAAAAAAAAAAAAGAAAGAAAGAAAGAAAGAAAAGAAAGAAAGAAAAAAGACAAGAAAACTTTTCTCATAAAGTTATCTACATTTGTTAGGTTCCTAGCAAGAATCAGGTGGCACACTTAATCTGGGAAACTGGGAAGAAGTTAATGAAGGACAATTGGTAGAGGGCTGCGCTGGACTCAGGGAAACTGGCAAAAGGTGGTGGATAGTCTGGGGTGTGCAGCAGTGGGGACCTGGCCACCTGGGCGAGAAGGTACCAGGAGAAGGCGTCATTTCAAGGACCCAGGGGGAGTGGCCATCTCTAGGTCAAGGACTCTGGCCAGCCAGCAGCCCTTCAGGGAGGGAGCTGAGGGCGTGGCACCTTGTTCTCCCTTTTTTCTTGCAGCTGTCTCCCATTGGCACATCCCCCAGGGGGCCAGAGAGGGGAGGAGGCCGGATGATTGGAAGATCAGCACAGTGATTACAAAGATCAGCCTCCCCAGGCACACAGCCAGGTAGGTGGCGAAGGGCAATAGACAACTGAAGCCTAATAAAAAGATGCAAGGGCGAGGCTCAGTGGCCCAGTACTTGCCTGGCATCTGTGAGGCCCTGTGTTCAATCCCCAGCACTACAAAAACAAAGCAAAACAAAAATAGCACTAACAACAACAACAACCAAACCCACAATGTTTGATGTCTCACTGCTTATAAATTACAAACTGTATAGGTGTCCATCATTAGCAAATTTGCTTAACAACTTTCGATAGGTTCATATCTTGGAATACCATGCTGTCATTAGAAGATACATTTTGGAAAGTATTACTTATTAAGGTGAAAAGAGGTTCATAATATATTGAGTGAAACAGATTTTTTATATTGTCTGACCCCATTTTTAAAATTAGTATTTTGTGTGTGTGTATGAATTTATGCATTTAAAGAGTCTGGGAAGAACATACATCTAATGTTAATAATGCTCCTTCGGGGATGGTGAGATTACAGATAATTTTAATATTCACAATTTTGCTTCTCCTCTATATTATGCTTTTCCTCGATGTGTGATAAAAAATTAAAGTCCTTTTTTTAGAAAAATGAGAAAGACGGCATGATCCCAAATTAATTCTGCGAGTTAAATAGGTGCTATTCTTAACGCCGATGAGGAAGATTTCTAAAGATTCTATTAGAAGCCAATTTCACTTATGAACATAGTTATAAAATTCCAGCAAAGAATTGAACAATAATAATTATATCATTGTATATTTAACTAGATGCCTATTACCATACTGGGGCCTAATGTGCTATAAATTCCAGTTTGTCTATATAGTTGACCATGGCATTTGTGCCGTCCAATATGGTAGCAAGTAGCTCCAAGTGAATATTTAAATTTAAATTAATTAAATGAAGGCACATTAAAAATGCAGTTCTTAGCCAGGTGTGGTGGCGCATGGTTGTAATCCCAGCATTTGGGAGGCTGAGACTGGAGGATCCGGGTTCTCGGTCAGCCTCAGCTACCTAGTGCGGTACTCTGCAACTTAGTGAGACCCTGTTTCAAAATAAAGAATAAAAAATAGGGCTAGGGCCGGGCGTGGTGGCGCACGCTTATAATCCCAGCATTCGGGAGGCTGAGACTGGAGGATCCGGGTTCGAGGCCAGCCTCAGCTACCTAGTGAGGCACTCCGCAACTTAGTGAGACCCGGTTTCAAAATAAAGAGTAAAAATTAGGGCTGGGGGTGTAGCTCGAAGGTAGAATGCCTCTGAGTTCAATCCCCAGTACTGCAAAAAAAAAAAAAAAAAAAATAGGGCTAGGGGTATAGCTTGGAGGTAGAATGCCCCTGAGTTCAATCCCCAGTACCGCAAGAAAAAAAAAAAATGCAGTTCTTGCCGGGCGTGGTGGTCCACACTTGTAATCCCAGTACTTGGGAGGCTGAGACCAGAGGATCTGAATTGGCGGCCAGCCTCAGCTATTTAGTGAGGCTCTCCACAACTTACTGAGATTCTGTTTCAAACTAAAGAATAAAAATAAGACTGGGGGTGTAGCTTGGAGGTAGAATGCCTCTTGGTTCAATCTCCAGTACCGCAAAAAAAAAAAAAAAAAAAAAAAAAAATGCAGTTCTTAACCAGGATGGTGGCACATGTTTGTAATGCTAGTACTTAGGAGGCTGAGACAGGGGGATCACAGGTTTGAGACCAGCTTCAGCAACTTAGTGAGGCCCTCCACAACTTGTGAGACCCTGTTTCAAATTAAAAAATAAAATAGGGCTGGGGGTGTAGCTCAGAGGTAGAATGCCTCTGGGTTCAATCCCAAATACCACACACACACACACACACACACACACACACACACACACACAAGCAGTTTTTTAGTTGTTGGAGCCACACTTTGACTGCTTACTGGCCATTTGTGACTAGTGACCATTTCAGTGGACAGCAGATTTAAAAAGCAAATCCATCATCACAAAAAGTTCTTTGGGATAGTATTGTCTAGAAATTTCTACATTTTCCTTTTAAAATGGCCGGTGAATCCCAGACCAGAGTTGTACATAGGCAGACAGTTTTGACAGTTTTATCACCTAGCTTCTCCCAGTTTTCATCCAGAGATGATAAAATCCAGTTTTGTAGAATAGTGAATAAAACTCAGTATCCGAGCATTTTTTGTTGTTTGGAGGGCAGAGATTGCGTTCCTCCTTGGTTTCTGTCAAGAGCCTCAGTCCACTAAGTCTAATAAGTGTTTACGGCTGCCAACAAGTCCAGCTCGGGGGGCCTGGAGAAGGCCAAGCCGGTGTCTAGTTCTCAAGCAAGCGCTCTCTGGTTGGTGTTTCCTAGGGCCCGCAGAGGAGTCCAGCATTTCTTGACGTCCTTTGCAGTGTGAGAAGCCATTCCGTCAGTCAGTGCAAGGGTGGGTAAGTGGACGGATGCTAAGGTACCTCCCTTCTGGGCCTGGTACCAGAGAGCTGTGGGTGGGGGGTGAGAGACAAGACTGGCTTGGAGCTTGGTTCTTTTACTTCCATCTATTCATTCAGTAAACCGTCATTGGGTCCTGTGATCTGCCAAGGGCTGTCCTGAACATCGGAGAAAGAGGAGATGAAAATACAAGTTCCTACCCTTGAAGACTTTAAATCTGATACGGGAGCCGACACATGGAGTTTTAGTCTGTGTGTGTGTGTGTGTGTGTGTGTGTGTGTGTGTGTGTGTGCGCGTGTGTGTTACTAGGGATTGAACTCAGGGACTTTCTATCTCCAAGCTATACCCCCCCAGCCCTTTTTTATTTTTATGTGTTTTTTTGTTTGTTTGTTTTTTGTGGTACTGGGGATTGAACCCAGGGGCATTCTACCTCTGAGCTACACCCCCAGCCCTATTTTTTTATTCTTTATTTTGAAACAGGGTCTCACTAAGTTGCGAAGGGCCTCACTAAGTAGCTGAGGCTGGGTGCGAACCTCCTTTCTCCCAAATACTGGGATTACAAGCCTGTGGCACCACGCCTCGCTTTTTTTATGTTACAACAGAGTCTTGCTAAGCCTCAAACCTGAGATCCTCCTGTCTCAGCCTCCCAAGTACTGGAATCACATGTGTGTGCTGCCACTCCAGGCTACACATGGAGTTTTTTTTTTGCGGTACTGGGGTTGAACTCAGGGGCATTCTACCTCCGAGCTTCACCCCCAGACCTATTTTTTATTCTTTATTTTGAAACCGAGTCTCACTAAGTTGCGGAGTGCCTCACTAGGTAGCTGAGGCTGGCCGCGAACCCGGATCCTCCGGTCTCAGCCTCCCGAATGCTGCGATTACAAGCGTGCGCCACCACGCCCGGCTTACACATGGAGTTTTAATTCCACGTGGTCAACGCAGTGACAGAGGTCTCTTGGGACCTATGGGAACCTGGGTGGAGCTTGGAGCCAGTCTTGCGGAGATCAGGGAAGACTCCCTGGAGGTGTGACCCATAACCCTAGCAGGCTCGGAGGCAGAGCTCTCTAGCCTAGGCAGGGGGTGCCTCTAGGGATTTGAGTAAGGAAGGGGTTTTCAGGAGAATCGAGGCAGCTAGGACAGAGGGATGGCTGGTGTGGGGTTTGGCTTCATTTATTCATGCAATTGATCTGAACTCATGACAAGATGAAAGAGTGAGGAACCGAGCTAGACTATTAGCGTGGTGCTATTCTGAGCTTGAGCCAGCGCTGAGCTTCAGAACACGGTCATATGCGAGTTGGAGTTAGCAGAGAGCCAGAGAACGAGAGGACCCTAAAAATAGCTCCCGCCAACTGTTGCCGCAATTCTAATGTGGATTTCTGGCAGGCGGGAGGGCTGTTGTGGGTTCGGGGCTAGAGGAGGAGGTGACCATGGACTGCACGGAGAGCACAGAGCCGGCCGATCTCAGCGGCTTGTGTGTTGCTGGGCAGGGGGGCTCACAGGTCAGGAAAGTAGGCCAGTGAAACTGCCTGGAACCCGCCCACAAACATTTGAAAGAAAGAAAGAAGGAAGGAAGGAAGGAAGGAAGGAAGGAAGGAAGGAAGGAAGGAAGGAAAGAAGGAAGGAAGGAAGGAAGGAAAGAAATTGGTACTGGGAATTGAACCCAGAGGTATTCTTTTTTTTTTTTTTTTTTTTTTCCTGTGGAACTAGGGATTGAACCCAGGGGCATTCTACCTCCAAGTTGTACCCCAAACCCTGTTTTTTATTCTTTATTTTGAAACAGGGTCTTACTAAGTTGCTGAAGGCCTCACTAAGTAGCTGAGGCTGGCGGTGAATCCAGGAGCCTCCTGTCTCAGCCTCCCAAGTACTGGGGTTACAGGTGTGTGCCACCACGCCTGGCAGTAATCCCATTATTCTAATGCAATGATTTTAAGATTTACGGAGTTTCTTTTTCGGCCATATGTATTGTTATATATTAGTTCATTAACCATTTCGTATTAGTTTTTCCCCCACTTACCATTATAACCCAAACACTTCCTACCTCAGTACACAGTTACTATAATAGAAGTACAATATTGCCTCTCGTTACCATCCTCTAATTTTCTCAAGCCACTTTCTTGACAGTGGGCTATATATTACTGACTCTGTCTCTTCAAAATCCTCTCAAAAGGATTACATGTTGCTCTTGACTCCCTCTCCTCTTAGCTCTGAGGATTTGCTCTATTGATGGCATATCTCTTGCATTTTATTTTCTAGTTGTCTTTGCACACCTCTTTTTTTTTTTTTTGGTGGGAAATGGATGTACTGGGGATTGAACCCAAGAGTGTTCTACCTCTGAGCTCCACCCTCAGCCCTATTTTATTTTTAATTTGGAAACAGGATTGGACTCTCTAAGTTGCTGAGGGTCTCGCTAAGTTGTTCAGGCTGGCTTCAAACCTGCAATCCTCCTGTCTCAGCCTCTCACCTACTGGGATTAGAGGAGTGTGCCACTGCACCTGGCTGGACACCTCTTAAATCTGCAAGGATGTTCAGCCTTGTCTGTCCTAAAAAATATCTCCACCTACAGGCCATTATCCATGGTTTCCACTATTTCCACCTCTTGTTTTCCTCCCGCCTTCTTTGACATAGTAAGGAGATCCTCAATAAATCAAAACCAGAACTACCGTATGATCCAGCAATGATGCTGTGGGTGTATACCCAAAGGAAATTATATCTGTATGTCAAAGAGATTTCTGCAGTCTTGT
This sequence comes from Graphiurus murinus, assembly GCA_004027655.1. Taxonomy (NCBI): domain Eukaryota; kingdom Metazoa; phylum Chordata; class Mammalia; order Rodentia; family Gliridae; genus Graphiurus; species Graphiurus murinus. The sequence continues at coordinate 8,013 of PVLC010026692.1, forward strand.
GTTCATTAAGGCACAGGGTACAAATGACGTCCACCCCTGTATCTGTAGCATCGATGGGTAGGATAATGTGGGCATGGTGGCACAGGTCTGTAATCCCAGTACTTGGGAGGCTTAGACAGGAGGATGACAGGTTTGAGGCCAACTTCAGCAGTTTAGCCAGATCCTTAGCAACTTAGAAAGACCCTGTTTCAAAAAAAAAAAAAAAAGTGCTGGGGGTGAAGCTCACAGGTAGATTAGACCCTTGGGTTTAATCTCCAGTACAAAAAAAAAAGTGGAATACTACTCAGCCATAAAAAGAAAATCCCATCTTCTATGATACCCTGGATAAACCTGGAGGACATACTGCTAAGTGAAATAAGCCAGCGACAGAGAGGAAATCTCTTTCCAGTGACCAGATCCTTGAGTCCAAAGAGGTCTCAGTCCTGCAGTCCCTGCTGTTGACTGTTCCTTCATTTCAAAACTTTCTTCGCAGGCTTTTGGGGACATCTCATTTGCTCAGTGCTCCGGCTTTCTCTCAGAGAATCCTTCTTTGCCTTTTTCATTGTCTTCTCTTCGGCTTTTCCAAACGCAGGCCTTTCTCCAGGCCCCTCCTGGGTCCTCCTTTCTTTCCTTCTCTCCTCTCTTTCTAGGCACAGTGAGGTGGTGTCACATCTTTGGCTAGTAGCCGGGTGCAAATGACTTCCACATCTGTATCTGTAGCCCTCTGACCACCCTCCCAAGGCCAGCTCCTCTTCGCCAATGCTCCTGCCAGCAGGGCTTCCAGGGGCCGGCCCAGACGTCCTCTCTCCTCCGAATCCAGCCTCTTTCTTGGACGAATTCCTCAGAACAACAACAACAAAAAAAAAAAAAAAAAAAGGAAGAAGGAAAAAGAAATACATAAATAATTAGTTTTCATCACACACACACACACACACATATGTATTCCCATATATATATATATACACATATATATATATGTGTATATATATATATATTTTTTTTTTTTTTTTTTTTTTTTTTTTTTTTTTTTTTTTTTGCCTGGTTGAGATATCTCAACCAGGCAGTTCTGCTCCTACATGTTCACCCAACAGAAATGAAAACAGGTTCACACAAAAGCCTGGAAACAATAGTTTTAGCAGTAATATCTCATAATAGTAGAAAAACTGGAAACAAAGACAAGTGCTGAAGTGGGTAAACAAATTGTGGTATACCCATTCAATGGAATACTACTAAGCAATATAAAGGAACAACTTACCAATACATGCATCAACTTGTATAAATCTAAGACATTATCATTAAGCAAAATAAACCAGACTCAAAAAGCTACAGAGTGTATGATTCCATTTATATGATATTCTGGAAAAAGAGAAGATGTAGAAACAAATCAGATCAGTGGTTGTCAGGAAAGGGGTTGCGGGAATAGAGGGCAAGCAAGTACAAAGGAACTTTTAGGCAGGACTGGGAATTGAACCCAGAACCTCGTGCATGCTAGGACAGTGCTTTACCACTGAGCTATATCCCCAGCACTTTTAATTGTTTTTTATTTTGAATCAGGTCTTCTTAAATTGCCCAGGCTGCTCTCAATCTTGTGATCCTCTTGCCTCAGCCTCCCAAGTAGCTGTCACGACAGGTGTGCACCACCATGTGTGGATCAAAAGAACTTTTTAGGGCGATGGATGTGTTGTCTATCTTGAATGTGGTGTTGGTTATAGGATTTCATGGATCTCACAAAACTTGTTAAACACTTTTAAAAGGTGAATTTTCTCTGATTGTGTTGGCTGACTGAATTTATCTGGCCAAATTAAACCTGACTTTAAAAAGAAAAGAAAAAAGATAAAATGTATGCATTTTGAAGTAGACTTCTTCTAGGCCAAATGGTGAACTCATTTAAAATTCTGATAGAAGCCGGGCGTGGTGGCGCATGCTTGTAATCCCAGCATTCGGGAGGCTGAGACCGGAGGATCCGGGTTCACGGCCAGCCTCAGCTACCTAGTGAGGCACTCCGCAACTTAGTGAGACTCGGTTTCAAAATAAAGAATAAAAAAAAAAATAGGGCCGGGGGTATAGCTCGAAAGTAGAATGCCCCTGAGTTCAATACCCAGTTCCCCAAAAATAAATAAATAAATAAATGAATAAAAATAAAATAAAATTCTGATAGATAAGACCAAATTGTCCTCCAAAATGGCTGTACCAATTATACTCTCATAGTAGAATTTACAAGCAGCTCTTTCCCCATACTTTTGCACAAATGACTATATCACATTTTAAAAGCTTTGTGTAGCTGGGCGTGGTGGTGCACGCTTGTAATCCCAGCATTTGGGAGGCTGAGACCAGAGGATCCAGGTTCAAGGCCAGCCTCCGCTACCTAGTGAGGTACTCCGCAACTTAATGAGACCCTGTTTCAAAATAAAGAATAAAAAATAGGGCTGGGGGTATAGCTTGGAGGTAGAATGTCCCTGAGTTCAATCCCCAGTACTAAAAAAAAAAAAAAGCTTTGTGTATCTGATGGTGGCCATGTTAGGCTTTTTCATATTTCCTGCGTGTGGTGTTAAGATCTGATCCTAGCCGGTTTACCCACTCGCAGGCTTTTCTCTCTCCAGATCATCTTATATATTGTTAATACAGTAATCTTTCTCGTACTTAGTTCTAATAATATCTCAAAAAGATCTTAACTGACACTTCATTGCTTGAGAAATAAGCCTGGACCCTTTAGTCCCATAGTTCTGCCCTATCACACTTAAGATCCTGTTTTATCACCTTTTTCTTTTTTTTTTTTTTTGATACTGGGAATTGACCCCAGAGGCATTCTACATCCCCAGCCATATATATATATATATATATATATATATATGTGCTAAGTTGTTGAGGATCTCACTTTGTTACTAAGGCTGGCCTTGAACCTGCAATCCTCCTATCTCAGCCTTCCATGTACTGGGATTTATAGGTATGCACCACCACACCTGGCCTCTTTTATCACTTTCAGTGGAAAGACTGATTCAAACTTCTAACTTAATAGTTTCTTTCTTTTTTTTAATTGGTGCATTGTAATCATCTTTGTTAGGTACAAGCCTGGTAGAGGCCTACGTGCATACATTTCTCATTTAATCCTTCCCCAATTCCTGCCCCATTCCCTCACCCTCCCTCCTTCTCATGTTCAGTTTAGTGCTTGATTTTTTTTTTTTTTTTTTGCGGTACTGGGGATTGAACTCAGGGGCATTCTACCTCCGAGCTATACCCCCAGCCCTATTTTTTATTCTTTATTTTGAAACCGAGTCTTACTAAGTTGCGGAGTGCCTCACTAGGTAGCTGAGGCTGGCATTGAACCTGGATCCTCCAGTCTCAGCCTCCCGAATGCTGGGATTATAAGCGTGCGCCACCATGCCCGGCTAGTGCTTGATTCTGATATGCTTGTGAAAGTACATCATGTACATTAGGGTGTCCCCCCACCTTCAGTTAGGTCACCTTGTTTGCTCATCTAAGTTTTCTCTTTTTTTGTCTAGAGTCCCTCTTATGTCTCACTTTCTCCCTAGCTTCTGCATATTATGGAGAACATACGATTTTTTACTTTTTGTGACTGACTAATCTCACTTAACATGATGTTTTCCATCCATTTCCCTGAAAATATCATGATCTTGTTCTTCTTTATGGCTGAGTAAAATTCCATTGTGTACATATCCCATAGTTTTGTAATCCATTCATCTGTTGATGGACATCTTGGCTGTTTCCATAGTTTGGCAATTGTGAATTGTGCAGCTATAAATGTAGATACACATGCATCGGTCTGATAGTTTGGTTTCCATTCTTTTGGGTAGATACCCAGAAGTAGTATTGCTGGGTCATATGGTAGGTTCATTCCCATTCGTCTTCCATACTGTTTTCCAAAGTGGTTGCACTAATCTGCAATCCCACCAACAATGTATTAGGATTCCCACTTCTCTGCACCCTTGCCAGCATTTATTGTTGTTTGTGTTTTTGACGATTGCCATTCTGACTGGGGTTAGGTGAAATCTCAGGGTAGCTTTGATTTGCATCTCTCTGAATGCTAATGATGTAGAACATTTCCTCATACATTTATTAGCTCAACAGTTTCTATCCCTGACTGCACATCAGAACCCTGGGGAGCTTTCTATAGAGAGGGTTGCCTGAGTCTTGCTTGCAAAGATTTGGACTAAGTTGTTCATAAGTGTGGCCCAGGGTGGTTTGTTTTATTGGTGTGTTTTCTGGAGTCCAGGTTATTTTAACATGCAACCAGAGCTATGACCAACTGTTCCAGTTGCTCTGACTTACTAGCTAGAACAAATCTCATGCATTCCTGCCTTTATGTCTTTGTTCAGATCGCCTATCCCCGCCACCTAGAATACCTGTCTAATCCCCTTTAGTGCTCTGAATCCGCCTCACCCTTTAAGGATCCCCAAGAGCCCAGCTCCTATGCAACCCTCAGTGAAGCTTCCCTTCTACCAAGTACCATGTCACCTGCTTTGACCATTTCGTAACTTCCTTCTGACATTTATCATGTTCTACTTTGTAATAGAGTTTTTCTTTTTCGTTTTTTTTTTTATTTATTTATTTTTCCCATTAGACCGTAAGTTCTTTGAAACAACTGTAGCTAATTAATCGTCTTCATCACTTAGCCGTCTTCTCGGGGAACATTTCCTCAGTAGGAGCTCAGGAAATGTTTTTGGATGTTTGTTCTAGTTGTATCTTCATCTTGCACAGTTGTTCCCTCTGTCCAGCACCCTCTTCCCCAGTTATCCTCAATGGTTCAATGTCACCCTATAGGGGTGATGGTCCCCACCCCCACCCCTTTCACCTTTATTAGTCAGCAAAGGGCTGTCACCAGTATTCATTTTGCCTAGGCCCAAGGGTGGAACTGATTCTCCTCCTCCTCCTTCTCAATCAGACTGGAAGCCTGTTGAGGACCCAGGCTAATTTTCCCCTTCCCCCCAGATGCTGTGTGGTATAAACTGGAAACAGCAGCTGAGAATTCCACCTGGGGCTGAGCCTTCAGGAAAGAAACTGACCTGGCTTGTTCATCTATGAGTATTGGATGAGATGAGATCATTGCTTTTCTTTTCTCTTTTTTTATTTTATTATGGTACTAGGGATTGAGTCTAGGGGCATTCTACCTTCAAGGTGTACCCTCAGCTTTTTTATTTTTTATTTTGAAACACGGTCTCACTAAGTTGCTGGGAGTCCCACTAAGTTGCTGAGGCTGGCTTCAAATCTGTGACCCTCTTGTCTTAGCCTCCTAAGTGCTGGGATTACAGGCATGTGCCACCTGGGTGAGCACACTGTTCTGGGTGAGATAATTTCTAAAATTGACTCTTTTATTTTCGATATCCCCCTCACAGTACTAATGGATCATAGTAGGTGCTCGTAAGTGTCCCCTAGATTCATTTGTTGCACAATTTGGTACTAAAGTTTTGCCTTAATCCCTTTTCTCAGACACAAATGTGTGTACTAATACATGTGGGGGCATTCATGCACATGTACACACATGCACACATAAACACACACAAACCCATTTGTGAGCTGGGAGACTAAGACCTGAGGGCTCTCACCTTCCTTAGAGAGTTGGTGCCCATGAATCATTTCTATTAGCTAAAAGTTATAGTTTTTATTTCCATCTGTTTAGAACTCTTAATGACATAGCAAACCTTCCTTTCTTTCTTTCTTTTTTAGTACTGGGGACTAATCCAGGGGCAGTCTATCTCTGAGCTACACTCCCAGACCTATTTTATATTTTGTTTGGAAAGAGGGGCTTGCTAAGTTGCTGAGGCTGGTCTTAAACCTGCAATCTTCCTGTCTCAGCCTCCCAAGTACTGGGAGCACAGGTGTGCGCCACCATGCCCAGCAGTAGCAAACTCATTGTCCCTGAGTTGGCAGAGAATGGCAAGGGAGGCTCCTTTCTCTAATACACTGAGGTCTAAGTGCAAATGGGAACTTACTGGAAGCTGAGACCAAATCTGAAAGATACACCTCTTCAGTGGGGAGTGGATGCTCTGGTTCAAAACAATGAATGTCTAATGAAGGTCTGCTGGTGCAATGGGAAGTCCTAAGCAGCGTGACACCACATTTGAACTTTATATTTATTTAGTGGGGGAGACAAAGTATAAATTCATAAAAGATAAAATAATACAGCATGACAAAATAAGCCAAGAATCACCCCCAGGCAGTGGTTTGTGGTCAAATTGAGGCAGAAGTATAAGGTTAAAGTTGAAGTTGGTGACAGAAGAACATTGCATGGTTTATGCTTAAGATGAATGGTAAGAAGTCCTCCCTGTCCATATCCACGCAAGATGAACAGCAAGAAAACATCAAAGCCAATGCAAGCAGGTCTGACTGTAACCCTTGACTAAAAGTAACCTCGGCCCTCATTTAAATGCATTTCCATAGCCGGGCATGGTGGTGCACGCTTGTAATCCCAGCATTTGGGAGGCTGAGACTGGAGGATCCGGGTTCGGGGCCAGCCTCGGCTGCTTAGTGAGGCCCTTCGAAAGTTAGTGAGACCCTGTTTCAAAATAAAGAGTAAAAAATAGAGTTGGGGCTATATCTCGGAGGTAGAATGCCCCTGGGTTCCATCCCCAGTACTACAAAAAAAAAAAAAAAAAAAAAAGCATTTCCATGTTAAAAGACACCCAAGGGGAAACCTGACACCATCCAAGACATATATAGTGTGTGTGTTTGTGGTACTGGGGATGGAAATCAGGGGCATTCTACCTTCCACCTACAACCCTAGCCCTGTTTTATTATTTTATTTTAAACAAGGTCTCACTAAGTTGTGGAGGGCCTCACTAAGTTGCTGAGGCTGGTCTCGAACCTGTCATCCTCCTGCCTCAGTCTCCCAAGTACTGGGTATACAAGTGTGCGTCACCATGCCCAGGTCACATTGTGTGTGTGTGTGTGTGTGTGTGTGTGTGTGTGTGTGTGTGTAGCTGGGATTGAACCTAGGAGCATTCTACCTTCGAGCTACACTCCATCTCTATTTTTTAAATTTTTCATTTAGAGGATCCTCTGGTCTCAGCTTCCCAAGTACTGGGATTACAAGCGTGCGCCACCACGCCTGGCTCTAATTTTCCATTTAGAAACAGGGTCTCACTATGTTGCTGACAGCCTTGCTAAATTGCTGAGGCTGGCTTCAAACCTGTGATCCTCCTGTTTCAGCCTCCCAAGTACTGGGATTACAGGCATGTGCCATCATGCTTGGCTTCTTAGACATATATACTTGGTACTGGGGATGAAATCCAGAAGCATTCTATCTCTGACCTATACCCCAGACCTTTTCCTTTTCCCTCTCTCTCTCTTTTTTTTTTATGTTCGTGGTACTGGGGATTAAGTCTAGGGCATTCTGCCTCCAAGTTACACCCTTGGCCCTATTTTATTTTATTTATTTTTTTAAATTTTGAAACAGGGCCTTGCTAGCTTGACGAGTCTTACTAGTTGCTGAGGCTGTCCTTGAACCTGCTATCCTCCTGCTTCAGCCTCTCAAGTACTGGGATTACAAGCTTGTGCAACTGCACTTGGCTTTCAGTTTTTGTTTTGAAACAGGGTCTTACTAGGTTGCTGAGAGTCTCACTACATTCCTGAGGCTGGCCTCGAACCTGTGCTCTAACTGCTTAGACACATTTTTGACCCTGTGTAAGACGGTGCAGGAGCTCTAAGATTGCTGCATAATCACAGATATTGCGATGTAACCTATAAATATGCAAACTTCAGATCCACTATTACAAATGTTCACCGGTTGACTTCCTTGCTACTCTTGTGGATGGAGTGATCACTTTGCTGCCTGGTTATGTTGCCTATGGGGTAGCCACCTCTCCTGGCTACTCTGTCTACAAGAGTAGCCACTTTTCCTTGGCACCCTGCCTAAGGGGTAGACACCTTGCTGTACTGATCCATGCAATACATGATTCTTTCTAACTCGCCCTTTGTTAGCTGTGTTTGATTTCTGCCCTGCATAAGCTAAAAGACCTGCTAAGCAGGGAACAAAATGAGGCATTTATGTAAGGAGTTCAGAGTAAAGAAAAGCCATTAAGAGGTCCCAGACCTAGGGACCAACATGCTCCAACATCAGTGTCTCCATTTAGACATTTTCTGGAGTATATATACTGGAGACAAGATATGCAAAGCCCTGTTTTGGAGTGTGGGGGTAACACAGGAACGATTGTTAAGTATAGGGTCTATTTTATTACGGGTGGCATAACAAAGCACAAAACAATTAAGGACATTAACCTTTATTCTCAATCATTTTCCTTGAAACTAGCAAGTCTTACTCGGAAGAGGAATTATTACTGGTTCTCTGGCTTAGATACTTGAGTTGGCACTCAAGGCTGGGTAGCTGCTTCTCGGCTGGGCCTATCCCGGGAACTGACTGAACAGCAACTTGGATCCTTTGGCTAGCGCAGCACTGTCCACCATAGACTTCTGGACACTAAGCTCGGGCTCTCACGCTCAGCTCTAGCACCGTGGCTGGTGGCGCAAGCTCTCCAACAGGATGCCACCATCCCAAACTGCCAGTTTCGCTGTCCTAAGACCTTCCAGACACCTGGTGTCTTCGGAGTCAGATGCCTGGCACACAGTAGGTACCAACAAATGTTAACTGCCTTCTTTTCGTTCCTCAGTTTCCCCGGAGAAATCTAGCCTCCAAACGGCTGTCTTCACCGCCCATGAGTGTTTCTTTCTCCCCCAAAGCGCCTGACCGTGCGTAGGGGTGGTCTCTGCCTCCTTTAGGGGCAACGCTTTCCGGAGGCGGCCTACTGGGCGCGGGGTAGCAGGCCAGGTGGCTTCCCCAGGACCCTGCGAGGTGGCCCAAGCTTCTGCAGCGCGAGAGAGGCAGGCTGGGCAGAGCTGTGCGCGCGCCTCCTCGCTCTTCCTGCGCGCCGGGCTCCGGGGAAGGGGCCGACTTCTCCCTGCTTTGTTCGCCCTGCAGCCCGCCGGCTGCCTGGTGGACGCGGGCGCTCGGCACACACCTGCTGCCCGCGCCGAGAGGGGGCCGCGGAGGCGCGAGGCCGCCGCGCTCGGGGCTCCGGGCGCCCGGGGAGGCTGGGCGGGGGCGGCCAGGCCTCCGCGCCTCCTCCCGGGAGGCGGGTCCTGGGGAGGGCCGGGCGCCGATCGCCCCGCAGGCAGCCGGGCGGTGGTGCTCGCCTCCCCGCGCCCGGCCGGCGGCGCGTTGCCGGGCAGCGGCGGCGAGGCTCGGGAGGGGGCGGAGCGGCGAGGCCGGCGTGCGGCTGGCGGCCCCTGTCCGCGGTTCCGGCCCGCCGCCCCCGCCTCGCCTCGCCCGCCTCCCTGCGCGCCGGTGCCCCGGTCCCCAGCCCCGCGGCCGCCCGGGCCTGAGCGCGCCCCCCGCGAGGCCGGGCCCGGAGTGCCGGGGGCGCGGCGCCGACGCGAGCGCGGCCATGGAGGGGGAGCCCCGCGCCGGGGTCGCGCTGCTCCCGGGGCCGAGCGGGCCTTCCGCCCTCCGCCGCCGCCGCCGCCGCCCCGGGCTGCTGCTGCCCGGCCTCTGGCTGCTGCCGCTGCTGCTGGCCCCGCCGGCCTCGAGCGCCCCAGGTAAGCCCCGCCGAGCCCCGGGACGCGGCCACGACCCTGCACGCCGCCGGCGCCGGGCTCTCTCCAAAGCCCAGCCTCTTTTATTCTCCCCGGCTCCCTCGCCCTCCTTTCTGGGGATGCTTTCCCATTCTTCTTGGGCCCAGCAAATAAAGGCACGGAGGAAATAAAGAAGTAAAAGGCAAACAAGCGAGCAGATTCTGGCCGGTCTTGGCGAAAGGTCTGCAAAGCTCTCCTCCGGTGAACCATGGAGCCCCAGCCGGGTCTGCTGGTTTCATCTCAGAGTGTGCCTTATTATTACTGTTTTTTCCTCTCATTTCTGCAAAATGCAGGCACCGAAATTACATGGGTGCATGGCTGTGTGAGTGTGGCATATCGAATGTTTTGGAATACTTGGTTGTCGGGGCGAAGGGACACGTTCCGTGTGGGCTTTAAGACAGTAGGCATTGCTGTGAGCAGCCGGCGTCCCCCAGATGCAGGCAGGCTGTGTCCCCCAGTGCAGCAGGACACAAAGAACAGTCAAAGAAAATCTCTTGGAAAGCGCCCTAGCCCTGGATCTTTCCAGGGAAATAGCTGTTGGTCTTACTTCTGCAAAGGCATTATTAGTACAATGGAGTGTGAAAATATTTTGATTTTTAAGTGTCAGGGCATGAAAGGAGTAAGGGTTGTTTTTATAATGGATGCAATTTAGTGACTGTTCATCAGCATGGACTTAAGAGGCATGATTTATGAAGAAGCATGTGGGTGGGTTTTGTTTGTAGAGGAAATGATTTAATTCCTATTGCTTCTCTGAATGTTTATTTGTCCACCCTGAGCATGCATGCAAGGTGGCCTGGAGACCATCTCCCAGCTGACATGCTGCAGGCCAGTGATTGTCCCAGCACACACACTTGGCCACTTGGTGGGGGGAAAGGGAAGGTGGAATCAGCAGCTTGGTAGGGTGGAGAGCCACTGCACGCTGAACAAAAACCAGCCACACAAGCTCCTCAGAATCCCCCCTTCTCAGAGGGGGAGCAGGGCCAAGGGGCCTTAGGACACATTGGGACGCATTTAAAGGTGTCCCTTCGGCCCAGATGTCTGCATTAGAGCCAGTGTCACATCCAGGATGGCACAATAGAAGCACAGGAAGGGACTTTGGGGAGCATAGAATGGGACTACTCAGCTTGCTAAAGGAACTATGGCAGAGAAGTGACTTGCTCAAGGTCATGGGCCAGCTGGTGCAGAGGTATTGCTTCACCATTCCTCCACTGCTGTTCACCTGTAGACAGGTACTCAGCTGAAGTCCGCACTAGATTTCCCCCAGCTGGGTGGACCCTGGCTTCTGGAAGCCGCAGCAGAGCTGGTGTGGACGAACTGGTTCTCTTTAGGCAGTACATAGCTTGCAGAGAACTTTGTCCCACGGAGCTGGTCAGGCCTCAGCCCAGTTTGCTGTGAGTTCGAGGCCTGTGGGTCTAGAGGAGAGAGAGGGTCTTGAAGAGTGTTCTTGGCTCCAGTCAACAAAGAAAGCCCTATGATACTCATGGATGTGGGTCGTGGGATGCAGCCGTTGTGTGTCAGGTGCTGCATTTTATGCGCATGATCCGATAGCCTTAGGAGGTAGTAGGCCTACCTCCCCATTTCACAGAGGAGGAGGCTGAGGCGTCAGGAGTTTAGGTGGGTTTGGCTCCAGATTCTATGATACCCTTAGTCTCCGTCCTCAGAAGCTTCCCCCTGTGCCTGTGGCCATCTGGGCCTTCTGCAGAGGTTGTAGAGAATATAAGTTCTCCTTTTGATCAATTTAAAATAGAGTAGAACTGTTTGTACTGTCCCTCTATAACTTTCTCTTCTTTAGCTTTGTGTGTGTTTGTGTGTGTGGGGGAGGGGTACTGGGCATCCCAACTTCCCAGCTACAACCCCCAGACCTTTTTATATTTTTGTTTTGAAACAGGGTTTCACTAGGTTGCCAAGAGTCTTTCTACGTTGCCAAGGCTGTCCTCCAACCTGCAATCCTCTTGTCTCAGCCTCCCCAAGTACTGAGATTACAGGTGTGGGCCACCACGCCCAGCTATAATTTTCTCTTCTTTAGAAGCCCTTTCCTGTTTTCTGCCACCCATGATCCAAATTTTCAACCTGAAGCCATGAAATTACTTGTCCAGTCATGAGCTGATGTCACGGAGGCAGAGACGTCATCCTTTTACTGATTACTGTGTTGAGCTCCTCTGGTTTGCTTGACTTCTTCCCGGCTGGGGAGTAGCCTCGGAGTTGCGAAGCAGAGGACCGAGCTTCAAGGACCACCCTGTGCCCAAGCACTTAGTCGGACAACACAGACCTGAGTGTGATCAAGGGGGGGCCTAGTGTTGGGTAGGGGTCCTCGAGGATGACCTCTTAAAAGTGCTTTCTGACCTACTTCTGGAAGACGGTGGGGCCACTCTTGGTGGTGGGTGGCTTCGTGACGTAGCGAGGCTGCTTGTAGGATGCCTGGTCCTGGTTTGCAGCTGTTGGCCTTGGGAAGAGGTGGCACTTCCGTTGTTTGACCTGAGGCTCCTCTCCTCTCCTCCCTTGAGGATGCCTGTGCGTTGGGCACCTGCGCAGGGAAGCTTTGCTGAATGTTGCTGTGGTGCTTCCTTCTTTATCTGAAGAGTAAGCAGCTGCATTGCCAGGTATACTGGTCCACGCCTGGAATCCTGGTACTTAGGAGGCTGAGATAGGAGGAGCACAGGTTCAAAACCAGCCTTAGCAACTTAGCAAGACTCTCAGCAACCTAGGGAGACCCTGTTTCAAAACAAAAAAATAGGCTGGGCGTGGTGGTGGCGCATGCTTATAATCCCAGTACTTGGGAGGTTGAGACAGGAGGATTGCAGTTTCGTGGCCAGCCTCAGCAACTTAGACCCTGTTTCAAAATAAAGAATTAAAAAAATAGGGCTGGGGGTGTAGCTCAGAGGTAGAGTTCAGTCCTACACATACACAAAAATTAATTAATCAAAAAAACAAGGGCTGGGTTCAATTCTACTACCACCAAAAAACTCCCCCCAAAAACAAAAAAAAGGAGTAAGCACCTTAAAAAATGGTGTGCCCCAGTCCTCTTTTAGAGTCGCCTGCCAGGTCGCAGTCCCCTCTGGCTGTCTTACCGTGTTCCGTTCCTTCAGTAGGTTTCTCTTCTTAACTTTTGTTCAATAGCCTACTTTCCAGGCCTTCCTCTTACTACAGTCTTTAGTTAAATTTTTATGTTATATTGATTTTTTGTCTATTTTTATTTCATTCAACATTTTGAATGTGCTTTCTCTCTTCTAAGAAAGAAAACGTAAGTCTGGTCTTGACTGTTCACTGTTGTGGAAACAACTTGTAATACTTTGGACTTTCTTTTGAGCGCCGTGCTTTTAGGCAGCTTGCCATCCAAAATATAAAAGGAGAGAATCCTGCCTGATTCCTTCACCTTATTTAGAGATAAGTCTTTTTTAAAAATAATAGTCTTTATGAGCCTGAGTGTAGTGGTGCATGTCTATAAGCCCAGGACGTAGGAGGCCGAGGCAGGAGGATTTTGAGGCCAAGGGCTTGGTAACTTAGCAAGATCCTGTTTCAGAAGAAAGATAAAACAGGGTTGTGGGTGTAGTTCAGAAGTAGAATTCCCCTGGGATCAATCCCCAGTACCACACACACAAAAACTAATAGTCATGATGAACTTAATAGCTTTGTAGAATTTGGAAAGTACTGAAAGGTGCAGAAAGTGGCCACCCATGATCCCACAGCTTCTAGGTAACACGGTCAATAGTTTAGTCTTTTCTTGTTCATATTAAGTAAAGTGAGAATCAGATTATACGCATAATTATACTTACTACTTTTTAACTCAGTGTTTAATGTAAGCATTTGCTAGTCATTAAATATTACTTGGAAATTAAATATTTGAAAACACATTTTTCTTGTGTGTGTGTGTGTGTGTGTGTGTGTGTGTGTGTGTGTGTGGTGCTGGGGACTGAACCCAGGGGCATTCTACCTCTGATCTATACCCCCAGCCCTGTTTTGTTTTTTATTTTGAAACAGGGTCTTACTAAGTTGTGGAGAGCCTCATGAAAGTTGCCGAGACTGGCCATAAACCTGCAACCCTCTTGTTCCAGCTTCCCAAGGGTTACAAGCCTGCACCACCATGCCTGGCTTGAGAACACAATGGGATATCTCAACAATTTAACCTTTTATTTCCAGTTTTTTTTTTTTTTTTTTTTGACTGCTATTATGCTGGAATGTACCGCTACATAGATAAGGCTTTGTCTATTTTTTCTGTATACATGGGTCTTTTTTAGTACATACTTGCAGAAGGGGAATTAGAATGTGACTACACTGTCAGGCTCACCAGGCTATATTTCTGCATGTTTTGTTTGGAGTGCTGGATGCCTACTAGATGCTTAGGATGCAGCTGAATGAATCCAGTTTTTGAAAGTTGTAATGCTGAAGCCGGGTATGGTGGTACATGCTTGTAATCCCAGTACTGGGGAGGCTGAGACAGGAGGATCGCAGGTTCACAGCCAGCCTCAGCTACTTAGTGGGGCCCTCAGCAACTTAATGAGACCTTGTTTCAAAATAAAGAATAAAAAAAAGTTGTAATGCTGAAATAAATCCTTGAAATTTATGCAGTGCCTTCCATTGTCACCTGCATCGGATATTATTTAAAAAACCCCTGCTAAGCCGGGCGTGGTGGCGCACGCTTGTAATCCCAGCATTTGGGAGGCTGAGACCGGAGGATCCAGGTTAGCGGCCAGCCTCAGCTACCTAAGTGAGGCACTCCGCAACTTAGTGAGACCCGGTTTCAAAATAAAGAATAAAAAATAGGGCTGGGGGTATAGCTCGGAGGTAGAATGCCCCTGAGTTCAACCCCCAGTACCGCAAAAAAAAAAAAAAGGTGCAAGTTAAGTTAAAGCAATGCATTACAAATATCTTTAGCAGGGTTTTTTTTTTTTTTTTTTTTTTT
>PVLC010026693.1:0-22482 GCA_004027655.1 Graphiurus murinus
GGCGCACGCTTGTAATCCCAGCATTCGGGAGGCTGAGACCGGAGGATCCGGGTTCGCGGCCAGCCTCAGCTACCTAGTGAGGCACTCCGCAACTTAGTGAGACCCTGTTTCAAAATAAAGAATAAAAAATAGGGCTGGGGGTATAGCTCGGAGGTAGAATGCCCCTGAGTTCAATCCCCAGTACCGCCAAAAAAAAAAATAATAATAATAATAATAATAATAATAAAATAAATAAAACATACAAAAGGAAAGGAAGGACAGGTGGATGCTAAGTTTGGCGGCACACACCTGTAATCCCAATACTTGGGAGAATGAGACAGGAGGATTGCAGATTCAAGGCCAACCTCTGCAATTTAGCAAGACCCTCAGCTACTTAGCGAGACCCTATTTCAAAAATAAAATAGTGCTGGCGCGTAGCTCAGGGTAGCATGCCCCTGAGTTCAATTCCCAGTACTGAAAAAAGAGAGAGAGACAGAGAGAGGAGAGAGAGAGAAAGGAAAGAGAGAGACAGAGACAGAGAGAGGAGAGAGAGAGAAAGGAAGAAAGAAGGAAGGAAGGAAAGAGCAGGCTCCCCGTCACCTCCCTTGGGCCTCAGCCCTCCTCAGACGTGCCCCCCCCTCACTAGCTAAAAGAGCAGCCGGCCCCTCCCCATCCCCTTGGCCGATCGGCTGTTGTTTTCCTCGGTGCTTATCTCCACCTGACCCTATGCTCTATCAGCTTTCCACTATTGCCCATCTCCCTCCAACAGGACTTAGCCCCACAAGGGAAGAGACACGTCTGTGGTCTGTATCCCAACCCAGCCTGGCACGGAGTCAGCGCTCAATAAATATTTGCTAAATGATTGAATGGCTTGGAAACCCCCGGACCAGTGGACAGGGCGGGCGGGGCACAGTGGGCCGGGCGAGGTCCCCGCTTGTGCCTCCAGCCACCTGCCTCTCCCGCCCCAAAAGCGGGGGCTCTCCCCAGGGTGAGGAATTAGGGACATGGGGTCCTTTCTGCCAGAGAACAGCCTTCTGAGACCCAGCCGGGACCAAACCCGGACCTCACCAGGCGGCACAGGAAGCCACACCTAGGGTGGATACCTGGGCAAACACCGGTGCACCTGCAGCCGCCCTGAGATAGGAGAAAGGGGGCAGGGGTTCAGCGTGGAGCAGCCAGGCCCAGCCGCCCAGCGAGGAGGGGACAAGGCCAGCCACAGAGGCCAAAGTCCACATCCTCAGCTCCCCCACATGGAGAGCGAGGCTGACCATGAGGTCCCCGGGGCCCCCCAGGGATGGGGGAGCTGCCAGAACAAGTTCATACCTACAACCGCGACCCACGGCCCTGCCAAGAGGCCACCACTCACCTGCTACAGCCTCGGGGGCAAAGGACCTGAGCCTCTCTCCCTTGTCTGCAAAATGGGTTCTCAGAGTGCTGCGTCCCTGTAATCCCAGTGCTTGGGAGGCTGAGGCAGGAGGCTGAGACAGCAGGTTCCAGGCCAGCCTCAGCAATTTAGTGAGGTTCTCAACAACCTAGTGAGACTCTACTTCAAAATAATAAATAAAAAGGATCCAGGTGTGGTGGCGCTTGTAATCCCAGTACTTGGGAGGCTGAGACAAAGGATCCAGGCCAGCCTCAGCTATTTAGTGAGGCCCTCTACAACTTAGTGAGACCCTGTTTCAAAATAAAGAATAAAAAATAGGGTTGGGGATGGAGCTTGAAGGTAGAATGCCCCTGGGTTCAATCCCCAGTACCACACAAAAATAAAATAATAATAAAAATAAAAAGGGCTAGCCGGGCGTGGAGGCGCACGCTTGTAATTCCAGCATTCGGGAGGCTGAGACCAGAGGATCCAGGTTCGAGGCCAGCTTCAGCTACCTAGTGAGGCACTCCGCAACTTAGTGAGACTTGGTTTCAAAATAAAGAATAAAAAATAGGGCTGGGGGTATAGCTCGGAGGTAGAATGCCCCTGAGTTCAATCCCCAGTACCGCAAAAAAAAAGGGCTGAGAGTGTAGCTCAGAGGTAGAATGTCCCTGACTTCAGTCCCCAGCCCATGACCACTTGATCTGCTTTCTGCCCAGCCCTGAGCCGGCACACAGTAGGTGCACTGGAGCCAAGAATCCAGGCTCATATGGGGAGCGCCAGGGAGGCGAGGGGCCAGGACGGACAGGAGAGGACAACAGAAGTGAAGGGTCATGTGGCACATGGGGCGGTGGGAGCCACGGCAAGGTCTGGACAGAAGCCAGTTCTCCTCCAGGCCTCCCAGAGCCTCTGCACAGCCTCAGCCAGGCGGCAGGTCTCCAGAAACCCAGGCCTCCCTGGAGACGCCGCTCTGTCATCCATACCCGGTGTCCAGTTCCACAAACACCCTCTGAGCCCCGAGCAGTGGTGGCGACAGCAATGGGGACAGCCTGGTCCTGTGCTCTTGAGGCTCACAGCCCAGCGGCGGAGACACACCATCCCCAGACAGTCAGGCCTGGGATGGGGGCCACTCGGGGCCGCCCGAGAGGGCTTCCTGGAGGAGGAAGGGTTGAGCAGACTGTGAAATTAGAGCAGAGGCTGTGCCAGGGAGAGGGCAGTGGAGGGCAGAGGGTCTGGGAAGGAAGGGAGGAGTGATCCATGAGGCCATCGGTGGACATGCAAGGCCTTATGGGCCACAGTGAGGAGCCTGCACTTCCTCCTGAGGGCACTGGGGAGCCATAGCAAGTTCTGAGCAGGGGAGGACAGGGGCAGGTTTCAGTTTTAGAAAGACCCTCTGTCTGCCACATGGAGGGACAATGGAAGGAGGCAAAACCAGGGCCCCAGAGACTAGAGAAGGGTTTGGTGGCAGAGAGAGCCCAGTGGGGGAGAAATGCCTGCACCCAGAAGAGGAGAAAGACAGGTGCGAGTGAAAGAGACGTCCTAAGAGGAGTTGCCAAGTCATGCTCCGTGGCACGCACCTGTAATTCCAGTACTTAGGAGGCTGAGATGGGAGGTTCACAGGTTCAAGGCCAGCCTCGGCAACTTAGTGAGACCCTGTTTCAAAAAAAAAAATAAAAAGAGCTGGGGGTGTAGCTCAGAGGTAGGATGCCCCGGGTTCAATTCCCTGAAGGGAGTGCACACACACACACACACACACACACACACACACACACACACACACACAGAGTCACTGCAGGATGTGGTGCTCCGAGGGCCTGTGGGTGGCGTCAGGGCTGAGGCCAGGGTCCCTCAGTCCCAGGGACGAGGGGAGGCAGCAGCACCTTCCATGGCAAGAGGTCGGGGGCAGGAGAGCCTCTGGGAAGCAATCGAGGTCACTTGAGGACGAGACGAGTGAGAGGCGTCCAGGGACACGGGGGAGCCATCCTGAATGACACTGGGATGTGGGCCCAGGACTCTGGACTCTGGCGAAGGCAGGGCTGGGACAGAGCAGGGTGAGGTGAGGCCGCAGGTGGGGTGGGGAGAGCTGGAGGCACCAGGTCACCCCCTCGCCAGAGCCCAGCCTGCAGGGGCAGCTCAGGACACAGTCAGGAGCAAACCAGGACAGGCCAGTGGAAACAGAGGAGCCAGGACCCAGAGCCGCCAGCTGCCCGGAGACAGCTACTGAGTAGCCTCCCTCTGCCCCACGGAAGAAGCCGAACCCCCTTTCTGCCTTCACTTTTCCATCTGATGTGGAAATACATTTTCTTTTTTTAATGGTGATTGAACCCAAGGGCTACATTCCCAGTCTTATTTATTTATTTATTTATTTATTGTTTCAAAGCAGGGTCTCGCTACATTACTGAGGCTGGCCTCAAACCTGCAATCCTCCTGTTTCAGCCTCCCAAGTACTGGGACAGTTGTGTGCCACCACACCCAGCTGAGCCTGTCCTTTTTTTTTTTTTTTTTTTTTTTTTTTTTTTTTTTTTTTTTTTGGTACTGGGGATTGAACCCAGAGTCATTCTACCTCCAAGTTATACCCCCAGCTCCATTTTATTTCTTATTTCAAAACAGGTTCTTACTAGGTTGCTGAGTACCTCACTAAATTGCTGAGGCTGACTTTGAACCTGCAATCTTCCTGTCTCAGCCTCCCAAGTACTGGGATTATAAGCATGCGCCACCACACTTGGCCTAAACCTGTACTTTTAAAAAGTCACACCAAGCCAGGCGTGGTGGCGCACACTTATAGTCTCAGTACTTGGGAGGCTGAAACTGGAGGATCGCAGGTTCACGGCCAACCTCAGCTACTTAGTGAGGCCCTCCACAACTTAGTGAGACCCTATTCCAAAATAAAGAATAAGAAAAATAGGGCTGGGCGTGTAGCTTGGAGGTAGAATGCCCCTGGGTTCCATCCCCAGTACTAGAAAATTTAAAAATCACACCAACCAGTTCCCATGTTCCCATGTTTGAAGCGCAATCCTTCTTGCCCCAGCCCAAGTACTGAATTATGCCATCCCTAACTGCTCTTCACCCTGGAACGGGCTCCATGCGTCTCTAGTTTTACCAACAATAATTTGTGGGCAGGAGGATGATACTGGGGATTAAACCCAGAGGTTCTACCTCTGAGCTACACCCCCAGCCATTTTTTTTTTTTTTTCTTTTTGAAACAGGGTCTCACTAGTTGCTAAGGCTGGACTCATACTGCAATCTTCCTGACTCAGCCTCCCAAGTATTGGGATGATAGGCATGCACCACTGTACTCAACTTTCTGAACAATAAACGTGTGTGTGTGTGTGTGTGTGTGTGTGTGTGTGTGTGTGTGTGTGTGTGGTGCTGGGGGTGGAACCCAGGGCCTTGGGCATGCTAGGCAAGTGCTCTACTACTAAGCTACATCCCCAATCCTTTTCTGAGCATTAAATGGGGACCTTAGCAAGGATCCACACCTCAGGTATACATAGAACCAAGGTCAAAACTCTACTGTCAATGAGGTATGGTGGCACACGCCTCATTCCCAGTACTTGGGAGACTGAGACAGCAGGATCCCAGGTTCAAGGCCAGCCTCACTCAACAACTTAGTGAGGCCCTCAGCAACTAGCAAGACCCTGTTTCAAATAAAAAGGACTGAGGGTGTGGCTCAGAGATAGAATGCCCCTGGGCTCAAACCCCAGTACCAAAAAGAAAAAAAAAAAAAGAAGAAGAAGAAGAAGAGAATATGCATTTCTCTGTCCTTTGCAGGAGGCCAAGAAGAAACAGAGCCCCTCAGAGAGCGTGGGTCTCCAGCTTCCTTCCCTTCAGCCCAGCAAGGCCCAGATTCCCTCTCCCTGCAGGAACTTGGGCAAGTCAGAGCCCCTGCCTCAGTTTCCCCAGCTGTAAATGGGGTCCCAAAGGTGTCCCCCCGACAGGATATTTTGACACCTGCTGAGAGAACACCCATAGGTTGCCTGAGCGTGCGGCTGGTCTACTCCTCAGGTTCCCACCAGGGAAGCCGCGGCTGGTGGTCAGCAGGAGCTGCCTGAGATCTGCCCTCCTTCCTCCCCTCTCTCCTCCCCGCTGACCTGGTTCCTCTCCCTGTACCAAATCTGGGCCTTTGGCACAAAGAGGGTTAGGCAGCTGCCCCAAGAGGCCTGGCCGGGTCATGGCCCTTGGCCCATGCCCGCCACACCCACCCTGGTGCCCAAACGGGGCCCCAGATCCTTGGAGACTCGATCCCTCCAAATTCAGGTGATCTCTCGCTCCAAATCGCCAAACCCTCCCAAGCCTACCGGCAGACGGAGCCAAGCCCCAGCCAGGAAGGGCCTCCGAGCCCTGGACGCCAAGGCCACCATCTCCAAGACCCAGCCTGGGCTGAGAGATGGCGCTGGCCGGGTACACCTGGCTCCTCCTCGGTGGTGAGTGAGAAGGGCGCGTCAGCACCTCGGCCCCCAGGGCCTCGGGGAGGGGAGGGACCCCCAGCCCAGGAGAGGCACAGAGTGAGCCAGAAGTCCAGCACGTTGGGTAGGGAGAGCAGCTCTGCTGTACACAGGCAGTTTGCCCCTCCAAGAGACACGAGTGTGGGGCAGGCTGGACACAGCCACCTGGAGAGCAGGGCGGGCGCTGGAGAGTTCCCTGACCACAGTGTGACCCAGCCCAGAGGAGCCACTGCGTTGACGTGGCAGCCACTTGTTGGGCTCCAGAAACCTTGACTAGAGTCAGCGTCGACCAGCAGCTCTGCCCTCAAGATGTAGCTTTGGGCAGTCACTTCCCTATTCTCGGCCTCCATTTACTTACCCATGAAATGGGTCTAACTGGCAGGGTCACTTGAAGGTCCTTATAAGCAGCACTGATGAGTGCTTACTGTGTACCTGTTCTGAGTACTTTCCACGTATTATCACCCACCCTAAAAAGAAGACCCACTCGTGACCCTGATTCACAGACGAGAGGCCTGAGGCTCAGAGAGGTGAAGTCACTGGCGGGGGCACACAGTGGAAGTCGCAGGGCTAGGCCTGGAGGCCCTCACTCCAGCCTGGAAAGTACTGGAAACCAGGCTAAAAGCATTTATTTCTTTTCTTTTCTGGTACTGGGGATTGAACCCAGGAGAGTTCTACCTCCAAGCTATACCCCCTGCCCTTTTTAATTTTTCGTTTTGAAACAGGGTCTTGCTGGATTTCTGAGAGCCTCACTAAATTGCTAAGGCAGGTCTTGAACCCATGATCCTCCTCTCCCAGCCTCCCAAATTCTGGGATTACAGGCAATGCGCCACCACACCTGCTGACTCTAAGTATTTCTTACATGAGAAGGGCCATGGCCACCCATGTCAGGGAGTCACGCAGACACAATTCCAACCCAGACAGCCCAGACCAGCTCTTCCAGTGTGGGACTTATCTGTCCCTTGAGAAAGAGAGGGGTGGAGTGGATAAATGCCATCTCTGCTTTGTTTGTTTGTTTGGTTTGATTTGTGGCACTGGGGATTGAACCCAGGGGCATACTATCTCCGAACTACACTCTCAGCCCATTTTTTTATTTTTATTTTAAAATAGGGTCTAGGTTAAGAGTAGTCTCACTACTTGCTGAGGATGTCCTCAAACCTGCCATCCTCCTGTCTCAGCCTCCCAAGTACTGGTATGTGCCACCACGCCCAGCTGGCAGCCCTGCTTTTTGCAAATGAAACTTGGACAGGCAGAGGAAGAGCCCTGGGCAGGGCGGCAGGACCCAGGGCTGGCCCTCACATCAGACACGGGGGCATACAACCAGGTGGACGGGATGAGGCAGCATGACCTCTCAGGATGCAGCCTGGCGCAGCTCCCGACTGCAACCCTGGGGCCAGGTCAGCTCCACCGGGCTCTTGCTGTATGCAGGGCATGAGCCTAGATCCTTGGCACCAGCCCGCTCAATTCAGTCCTCCAACACGCCCCTCCTGAGACCAGGACTCTGGGCCTAACATTTATGAAGTACTTATTATATGCCCGGAATTCTTCTCAGCATGCCACGTGCATGGAATCCTTACCACAGCCTGGGAGGTAGTCACTTGTCCTGTCTCTACTTAAGAGTGGAGAAAACAGAAGCCCAGGGAGAAGAACGTTGCTCAAAGCCATGCAGACAGACAGACTCCAAGATTAGGTGGCAGCCAGGCACAGTGGCCCATGCCAGTAATCCCAGTACTTGGGGGGCTGAGACAGGAGGGTCACAGGTTCAAGGACAACCTCAGCAATTTAGTAATGCCCTCAGCAACTCAGCAAGACCCTGTTTCAAAATAAAAAAATAAAGGAGCCAGGCATAGTAGTATATGCCTGTCATCCCAGTATTTGAGACTGACAGGAGGATCATGGATTTGAGGACAGTCTCAGCAACTTATCTAGACCCTCAGCTAGTTAGTGAGACCCTGTTTCAAGAAACAAACAAAAAATAAAATAAATGAAAAACAAAAAATAAATACGGCTTATAGCTTGGAGGTAGAATACCCCTGGGTTCAGTCTCCAGTGTAGAAAGGAAAGAAGGGAGGAAGGGAGGGAGGAAGAGGTAGGTAGATAGATTAGGTGGCTGAGGTGTTGGGAGTCTGCAGGGTTCAAATCCTGGCTTGAAGCCCAGAGTGGTGACATACATCTGTAATCCCAGTACTTGGAAGGCTGAGCCAAGGGGATCGATCAAAAGTTCGGGGACAGCCTCAGCAGTGTAGCGATACTCTCAGCAATCTAGAGAAACTCTGTTTCAAAACAAAACAAAACAAAAAATTAAAAAAATAAAAAGTCTGGGGGCTATGGCTTGGAGGTAGAATGTCCTGGATTCAATCCCCAGCAACACACGTACATGCACACACACACACACACACACACACGCACACACACGCGCACTGACTTGATCTGGTTGTATAAGCACAGAGGAGCTCAGGCTGGGGACGTCCTCTCTCCAGCCTAAGTCAGCTCCTCTGCCAAATGCAGGGATGAGTCAAGCCTGCCTCACGCAGCCTCTCTGTTCCTCCTCAGCCGCCATGCTAAGTGCAGAGGCAGAGATCTCCATCACCCCCGAGCCCGCCCAGCCAGCCGAGGGGGACAATGTCACGCTGGTGGCCCACGGGCTCTCAGGGGAGCTGCTTGCCTACAGCTGGTACGCCGGGCCCACGCTCAGCCTGACCTACCTGGTGGCCAGCTACATCGTGAGCACGGGTGACGAGACCCCCGGGCCGGCCCACACAGGGCGGGAGGCAGTGCGCCCCGACGGCAGCCTGGACATCCAGGGCGTCCTGCCCGGGCACTCGGGCACCTACATCCTGCAGACCCTTAACAGGCAGCTCCAGACCGAGGTGGGCTACGGACACGTGCAGGTCTATGGTGAGACACCCCACACGTCCCCCTCCGCCCCAGCCAGGCCTCGCCACCTCCCTCCCAATCCCTCTTCTGGGGGAAAATAACCTTCCACCCCAATTTTTTAATCAGAAAAAAAAAAAAAGCCTAAAATAACACTAAAATGCTCGCCTCCTCCAGGATGGCTTTCTGAACTAGACCTGCCTCCTAAACCCATTCTCTGTGCCTCCCACTGGGGGCACGGGGGCACTGCAGCAGGCCGGCCATGCGTCTTGCCTGGGGACTAGGAGACCCTCAGAGCGGGTAGTGCCCGGCCCCTCCCCCTCTGTCTCTCGCCCCCACAGAGATCCTGGCCCAGCCCACCATCGTGGCCAACGACACGGCGCTGGTGGAGCGTCGAGACACCCTGCGCCTGATATGCAGCAGCCCCAGCCCTGCGGAGGTCCGCTGGTTCTTCAATGGAGATGCTCTGCCTGTCGCCGTCCGCCTTGGCCTGTCCCCGGATGGCCGGGCACTGACCCGACATGGCATCCGCAGGGAAGAGGCAGGAATTTACCAGTGTGAGGTGTGGAACCCGGTCAGCATCAGCCGCAGCGAGCCCATCAACCTGACTGTGTACTGTGAGTCCTCCTGGCGCTGCCAGGGACACCTGGTGCCCAAACCTCACAGATGGGGAAACTGAGGCCAGGAGAGGGAAGTCAACAAGTAGGCTGGGGTTAGGAGCCAGGGGTCCCTTTTAAGATGCTCCTGACCTAGCCAGGTATAGTGACACAAGCCTGTAGTCCTAGTACTTGGGAGGCTGAGACAGGAGGATCACAGGTTCGAGGATAGCCTCAACAATTTACTGAGACCCTCAGCAACTTAATGAGACCCTGTTTCAAAATAAAAAATAAAGAAGGGCTGGAGGTGTAGCTCAGAGGTAGAATGCCCTGGGTTTAACTTCTAGTACCAAATAAATAAGTAAATAAGTCATCAAACACCTGAGGGCCAATGATATAGAAACCAGAGTCTAGAATCCTACAACCAGAGAATTCTAGATTTCTGAAGCTCTGCATTCTAGACGCTGAGAATCCAAGAAACTCATAACAGACATGTTTGGAATCTTAGAATATAATCCTAAAATCTCAGAGTCTAGAATCTTAGCAGCGATTTCTAGAATCTTAGAATCCTAGTACCTAGGAGCATTGACTTTTTTTGTTTTATATACCAGGGGTTGAAACCAGGGGCATTCTACCTCCAAGTTGCACCCTATCCCTTTTTATTTTTTATTTTGAAACAGGATCTCACTAAATTGCTGAGGCTTGCCTCAAACCTAGGATCCTCCTATCTCAGCCTCCCAAATTCTGGGATCACAGGCATGTGCCACTACCCCCCCACCCCCCTCCAACTCCCAGCTTAGAAGCATTGACTTTAGAAGGCTTAGAATTCCAGACTCTTCAAATGGCTTATTGGGGGGGATGGGAGGGTCACTTAGAGTTTTGCTTTATTTACTGAAGCCACAGATTTCAAACCTGCCTTGAAATGTCACTAGCCCATACACTCTTTTTACAGAAGAAAAAACAAATCCCGTGGGAGGGGACGAGATTCCCAAACTCCTAGAGCCATTTAGAGGTCAAGGTTAGACAAGAGGAGGTCCCGTCTCTCTCTTCCCATCACCAGCCCCAGACAGTTCCAGGGACCCAGTCCGGTGGCAAGAAAGCCCTGGTCCCAACCTCTACTCCCCGCCCCCTCTCCTGGCCCTCGTCTCTCCTTCCTACCCCCACAGTTGGCCCAGAACGTGTGGCCATCCTCCAGGATTCCACCACCCGCACGGGCTGCACCATCAAAGTTGACTTCAACACGTCACTCACCCTGCGGTGCGTGTCCCGGTCCTGCCCGGAGCCGGAGTACGTATGGGCCTTCAACGGAAAAGCCCTCAAGAATGGCCAAGACCACGTCAACATCAGCAGCATGACGGCCGCCCAGGAGGGCACCTACACCTGCATTGCTAAGAACCCCAAGACCCTGCTGTCCGGCTCTGCCTCGGTGGTGGTCAAGCTCTCTGGTGAGTCGTCCCAGCCTGACCACCCCACAGAGGCCCAGGTGGACTGGAAAGGGTGGCTGTCATCTGCCCAACAGATCACTGGAAAGAGACACATTCCCAGCTCACTCACAAGTGACAAAGTAGTGTGCCACGCGGCCCCCTCATCATCCAGGTATAAAAGGAGACAGCCAGTGCCCTGTCACCTGGAAAACAAAGGGCAGACCAGAGCCTCTTCCTTGAGGGATGCCAGAGTGAGAAATGCATCACGGAGCCGGGCATGGTGGCACACACCTGTGATCCCAGTACTTTGGAGGCTGAGACTGGAGGATCATAGGTTCGAGCCCAGCCTCAGCAACTTAGAGGGACTCTTCAGCAACTTAGTGAGGCCCTGTTTCAAAATTTAAAATAAAATACAAGGGCTGGGGATGTAGCTCAGAGATAGAATGCCCCTGGATTCAATCCCTAATCCCAAAAAACAAACAAGAAATGGGTCACGGGTCCCACATTGTGTGGTGGCAGCGTGAGAAGCAACACAGATGTCCCTTCATACAGAGACATCCATTCATGTCTCTGAATCCAGGCACCAGCTGCCGAGGGCTTCGCCCACCCACCTGCTGCCAACATGGACAGCCAGATTCTTTGCAGCCAACTAGATGATATGGTTATCTAGCCCAGATCTATCTATCTCTCTCTCTCTCTCTCTCTCTCTCTCTCTCTCTCTCTCTCCCTCTCTTTCTTTTTCTATCTCTTTTTCTTCTCTCTCTCTCTCTCTCACACACACACACACACACACACACACACACACACAAACTAAAAAATCACGGCTAATTGTTTTCAAGTGGAAAAACACAGCCAGGAGGCCTCATCTCTGTGCCTGTGCCCTGAAACAACCTAGGAGTTGGGGGTGGTGCTGACAGCTGGTGTTTTCAGGGCCATCGGCATCCTCAGGGACATTTGCTCATCCCCTGGGGACTGCAGCTTTGAACATCGGGACCTCATTAATTCCACCTCGATGCCTCTCTAAGTAGCCATCATCCCCTGGGGACAGTGGGGACTGCCCTTCCCTTCCTCCCTCCCTTCTTCCCTCCCACGAACAGACTGGGTCTCGTGCAAAGGGTGGATACTCTTTCACCCGGCGCAGAAATGACAGCCCCAGAGGTAAGTGCACCTCCTGCCCTGCCCCACCTGAGGCCTTGGCAACTGGTCCTGGCCAGAGACGGGGATGGACCAGATGACCTCAGGCACCATCCTGAGCCCTGCCCATGCAGGCCAACATGGGTGGTGTCTGAGGTATACAGGTATGTGCCGGGAGTGGACACAGCACCCCTGAGGGGCCCCTGAACCTCCAGCAACCCTGTAGTGGGTGCCAGGAGAGGAACAGAGGAAAGAAAGACACCACCAGTGGGAGACGCTGATCAGATGGAGAAGACACAGCCTCTGGAGAGATGCCCTGGAGCAGGGAAGCATGCTCCCCTGATTCAAGAAGATGCCAGTCAAAGAGAAGAGGCAATGCTTCCTCTATGGCCTTGCAGGCAGTGATGGCGGAGACGCGACATCCACCCTTGGTGACCTTCCCGTCAAAGGGAGGAGACATGGTCCAGGAGAATGTCCATTCTGACATGGTTTTGAGGAGACATTGACCTTTTATTTCTCAGTTCTTAGTCTGATGGGGAAGACTCAGTTCCCGCTTTGGGGGTACTCCCAATCTGATGGGGGAGTACAAGTCCCCACTTTCTAGGAATTTCTAATCTAATGGGACACACACATTCCCCCAACATCTGTGGTCCCTGCCCTCATTAGAAAGATCCACCCTAACAGACTTCAATTTCTCAATCTGACGGAGGAGACAGAGCCCCCTCCTTGTAGAAATTTTAAATCTGGTGGAGGAGACATGGCCCCCTCCCTCTGGAATCTTTCGATATGATGGAGGAGCTTCAGTCCCCACATTTTGGGGCCTCTTGATCTGGCAGAAGAGACACAATGTGGGAGGCACAACTCCCAGCTCTCTGATGGGGGAGACATGGCCCCTTATTCCAGAATTTACAATCTCACAAAGGAGACATGGCCTCTATATCTCAGAAATTTCCAGTCTGGTGGAGGAGACATGCCCTGGCCCACTAGGGGCTTCCAGGTGGATGGGAGAGACGCCCCCAAAGGCTGGAAATTCTTAGTCCAATAGGTGAGATGCACATCCCCACCAGGGTACTCCACCGGGACAGAGAATCTACCTGTAGCACCACAAAGGTCACCTCCAACCTCTGTCTCCTCCCTACCACCTGTACCAGGAGCGCCAGCCGGCTGGGGGAGGCACAGATGGGCCAGCCAGGGTGGGAGGGGAAACGGCGCCAGGTGTGGTCCCGCTGACCCGACCCCTTGCTCTCTCCCCAGCGGCTGCAATCACCATGATGATCGTGCCTGTGCCAACCAAGCCGATGGAGGGCCAGGATGTGACCCTGACCGTCCAGGGCTACCCCAAGGACCTGTTGGTGTATGCCTGGTACCGCGGGCCCGCCTCAGAGCCCAATCGGCTGCTCAGCCAGCTGCCATCGGGGAACTGGATCGCAGGCCCCGCACACTCAGGCCGGGAGGTGGGCTTCGCCAACTGCTCACTGCTGGTGCAGAAGCTGAACCTCACGGACGCTGGCCGCTACACGCTCAAGACCGTGACACTGCAGGGCAAGACCGACACACTGGAAGTGGAGCTGCAGGTGGCCCGTGAGTGTGTGGGGCAGGGGGGCAGGGGGTCCTTTCAAACAGGGGCTCCCAAAAGGGCCCTTTGCCTCCTCCTTAAGGCTGGGAACATAGATCATATGTCTCCTCCGTCTGACTCGGGGACCTCGTCCCTCAAACTGATCTCGCTCTAAGGGGGGCTTCCGCACCTTCTCCCTCATGTCAGAGGTGCATCAGATTGAAGGTTTTAAACGAGGGAACTGAGTCTGAGGGTGGGGCACCTTTTTTCCTGCAGGTGAGTGAACTCAAACACAGGAGACTTTACCTCTCTCGCTGTATTAGGGGAATGGATTAATGGTAGCGTTTGCCTCTCCTAGAAGACTGGAGATGCAGAGTGAGGGCAAGTTGTGCCTCCCCGCTCAGACTCAGAGATCCTAGGCAGACGGGGTTCCCCCTGGTCACCGGGGCAAGAGCGAGGGCAAAATATCTACCACCGTAAGGCAGAGTTAATCTCTCAGACTGGAGTAGGATGGAGGCTTCTAGATGTGGGATTTGTGTCTCCTCCATCAGACTGGGAGCTCCCAGTGTCAGGGTCCATGTCTCCTCCCAGAATCAAAGACCATGTCTCCTCCATCAGACTGGGAGCTCCCAGTGTCAAAGACCATGTCTCCTCCCAGTGTCAAAGACCATGTCTCCTCCCAAAGCCAAGGACCGTGTCTCCTCCATCAGACTGGGAGCGCCCAGACCCTGTCTCCCCCGTTAATCTGGTATTTACAGAGATCTGAGAGGCTGTGTCACTGAGGCAGGGGCATTAGACAAGGGGCTCTCAGACGCTGAAAATGAGGTCATCTCCCCATGAGACTGGGCACCCGCAGAAGCCCTGTGCCTGAGCCGGGGATGGCGTCAGCACCCTCAGAATGGAAGCTTCAGGGTCAGGGACCCAACGACAGGTCTTCACTCCCAGACCGCCTTCTTTGTCCCTGCACACACTGAGCCCTCCGGACGGGATGCTGATGGCCACCCGACAAAGCCCGGGCGTTTCTCTTCACCTGTCTCTCTTCTCGCAGCCAACCTCCCTCCCCTGCTCGCTGGAGGACCAACGCCGTCTTCCTGAGCTCGAACCTGGCACAGGCTGAGCGCGGGCGGGCCGGGCGGCAGGCGGCCTGCGGCACGCAGGAGGGTGGGACGCGGGGCGCGCCTGCACCTGGGTGACGGCCTCCCCGCCCTGACATCCTCCCCACAGCCCTGGAGTAGCCACACCGCCGCGGAGAACTCCTGAGCGAAGCCCTCTTCGCGTCGTCTCCCTGCCGCAGCCCCTACTGGAGGACCGCTCGCCGGCAGCAAGGATGCGCGCTGATCCGTGGGGCTGGCCCACCTCCACCTAGAGTTAGAGCCCACAGGGCCTCTCCTTCCCACGCTGCCGGGGAGCCACAGGGGCCATAAACGTCCTGGTTAATGCACATGCGTGTCAGCCTCTCCTTCCACACCCGCCAGCCCAGACACATCCTGGTGGCTAGCTCGCTTCCTTTCCTCCCCAAGATTGTTCCCAGTCTGGGTGCTTAGGGATACCCAGATCACAGTGCTTGGCGCCCTGCTGCTGGAAGGCAGAGCCTCAGGCCCTTCCCACCTACCCAAGTGATATCTGAGGGTCCTGCTCCCAGGGGGCCAAAGACAGCCCCTCCCTGGGGCACGGAAAGTCCTCAGAGACCTTGCACCTTACAGACACACGGGCCCTAAAGCAGAATTGCTTGAACTCAGGGAATGACAACATTTCTCAGGAAGAGTTCCTGCAGCCGGCCCTGCAGCGCAGGTGTGTAATCTCAATACTCCGGAGGCTGAAATAGGAGGATCTCAGGTTGGAGGCCTGCCTTAGCCAAGTAGGAAGACTCTCAGCAACTTAGCAAGATCCTGTTTCAAAACAAAAAGTAAAAGGGGCTGGGGTGTAGCTTGAAAGTAGAATGCCCCTGGGTTCAATCCTCACCACTAAATAGATAAGGACCAGGGATAGTGCAGGGGTAGAGCACTCCTGGGTTCAATCCTTTATACAAGAAAGAAGGAAGGAAGGAAGGAAGGAAGGAAGGAAGGAAGGAAGGAAGGAAGGAAGGAAGGAAGGAAGGAAGGAAGGAAGGAAGGAAGGAAGGAAGGAAGGAAAAGAAAGAGGGAGGAAGGGAAGGAAGGAAGGAGTTCCAACACCTTCTGGGCCTCACCCACTTGTTGAATATGCCCCTTCCTGACCTCTGTGGTCCTGGGTCCCTTTGCATCTCTCTCAAGCATCACCTGCACTTCCCTCTTTCTATAGTCACACACACACACACACACACACACACACACACACACACGTCCTGCGAATGCAATTGGGGCAGGTGAGGAGTGGAGAGTGAGGAGCAGGAGCCGGGATTTATCTTCTAAATCTTCTCACAAGCAGGTCTGGCCTCGCCCAGCCAAGATGTCCCACCAGAGAGAAGCTCTTGATATTAGGCCAAAGCATGATACATGTTTGGGGTAGAAAGAGAGTTCTGGGTAGAGATGCAGATGACTTTCTGGGCATGGCCACGTTGGATTCAGATAGTGGGCAAGGACTTCAGAATGAGGTCTATGAAATCTGGATTATAGTCTTAATTCACCATGGATCCACTCCAGCCTCAGTTTGCCCATCAGTAAAGACCCGGGGGCTTGGGGCTTCCCAAACTACTTTTTTTTTTTTTTTTTTTTTTTTTTTTTGCGGTACTGGGGATTGAACTCAGGGGCATTCTACCTTTGAGCTATACCCCCAGTCCTATTTTTTATTCATTATTTTGAAACCCGGTCTCACTAAGTTTCAGAGAGCCTCACTAGGTAGCTGAGGCTGACCACGAACCCGGATCCTCCAGTCTCAGTCTCCCAAATGCTGGGATTACAAGCATGCACCACCACGCCCGGCTTCCAAACTACTTTTCAAAGGCTCAGAACCCTTTATTTAGCTGGGTGTGGTGACGCACACCTTTAATCCCAGTACTTTGGAAGCTGAGACAGGAAGACTACAAGTTCACAGCCTCAGCAACTAAGTGAGGCTCTCATCAACCTAGTAAGACCCTGTTTCCAAATAAATAAAGAAAATCTTCCAAGAAATAAAATTGGGCTTGGGGTGTAGCTCGGAGGTAAAATGCCTCTGGGTTCAATCCCCAGTACCACACACACAAAAAAAGAACCCTTTCTTTGACTTCAAGTCAACATGGAAGGTGAGTATATTATTTAAAATAGAAGTAGCCGGGCATAGTGGCACACACCTGTAATCCCAGTAGTCGGGAGTCTGAGGCAAGAGGATTACAGATTCAAGACCAGCCTCAGCAATTTAGCAAGACTCTCAGCAACCTAGCAAAACCCTGTATCAAAACAAAAAATAAAATAGGATTGGGAGTGTAGCTTGGAGGTAGAATTCCCCTGGGTTCAATTTCCACCACCACAATAGGAAGGAAAGAAGGGAGGGAGGGAGGAAGAAAAGAAGGGGAGAGAGAGAGAGAGAGAGAGAGAGAGAGAGAGAGAGAGAGAGAGAGAGAGAGAGGAAGAAAGGAAGAGAAGGAAGAAGTAAATCAGGCATTGTAACTGTAATTCCAGTACTTGGGAGACTGGAGCAGGAGGATTACAGATTCAAGGCCAGCCTCAGCAACTTAGTGAGACCCTCAGCAATTTAGCAAGAACCTATTTCAAAATAAAAAAATAAAGCCAAGTGTGGTGGCACACACTTGTAATCCCAGTACTTGGGAGGCTGAGACTGGAGGATCCGGGTTCGAGGCCAGCCTCAACTACTTAGTGAGGCCCTCCACAACTTAGTGAGACCCTGTTTCAAGATAAAGAATAAAAAATTGGGCTAGGGGTGTAGCTCGGAGGTAGGATGCCACTGGGTTCAATCCCCAGTACCTCACCAAAAAAAAAAAAAAAAAAAAAAAAAGGTGGCTGGAGGTATAGAGGTATAGAGCACCCTTGGGTTCAATCTCCAATACAATAATAATAATAATAATAATTTAATTTAATTTAAAACAACAAAAATAAATAAATAAGAAACAAGCCAGGCGTGGTAGTGCACGCTTGTAATCCCAGTACTTACAAGGCTGAGACAAGAGGATTGCAAGTTTGAGAATAGCCTCAGCAAGTAGTGAGACTTTCACCAACCTAGTCAGACCCTGTTTCAAAATAAAAATAAAATCGCACTGGGGGTGTAGCTCGGAGGTAGAATGCCCCTGGATTCAATCCCCAGTACCAAATAAATAAATAAATAAATAGAAACAGAGGTTACTCAATAAACATGTATCAAGGGAGGGGAGCCTACTGACTGCTCCGCAGGCCCCTCCACTTCATATTCCATGACACCTTCATTTCCTTCCCCAATAGAATCTGAAAATGTCAGGCATTCACTTTCCCAGACTGCCTTGCAGCCGCAGGAGTCCATGTAACCATTTGGGCTATTGAAGGAAGGGGAGAGCCTAAAGTCCTGCCTGCTGACTCCACCCCTCTGAGGGTTCACAAAGGGAGCTGTATGGAGTTTGAAAGCCCTTACCTAACTGAGCATGATGGGGCATGCCTATAATCCCAGTACTTGGGAGGCTGAGACAGGAGGATTGCAGGGTTGAGGCCGCCTCAGCAATTTAGTGAAACCCTGTTTCAAAATAAAATAGGACTGTGGGTATAGCTCAGACATAGAATGCCTCGGGTTCAATCCCCCGTACCACAAAAAAAAAAAGGAAAAAAGAAAGAAAGAAAGCCATTACCTACCTAAGTCAGTGGTCTCGAGTGTGAGTTGTGGGGTTCACAGCTAAAAGGTGAGGATAGATTTGAACCCATACTATTTCCAGTGTTTTCCAGCCCCGAAAAAGGAAATAGGGTTCATATTCCACCCCCAAGTTCACAGAAGAGTCAGTGACATGCATAGGGCTAGGTATGGTTTAGAATTTCTCTCCCGTGGCCAGTAAGAAAGATGGGAAATTAAACAAACATCCAAGAAAGAGAATAAAAGATAAAAGATAGAGCGGAGCCAGGCAAGGTGACGCACGCTTGTAATCCCAGTACTTGGGAGGCTGAGACCGGAGGACACAGGTTTGAGGCCAGTCTCAGCTACTTAGTGAGACTCTCTGCAATTTAGTGAGACCCTGCTTCAAAATAAAGAATTAAAAAAAAAAGGACTGGAGGTGTGGCTTAGAATGCCCCTGGTACCACAAAAAAACAAACAAATAAATAAATAAATAAACAAACAAAAATGAAAGGGTAAATCAGGCATGGTGGTGCACACCTATAATCCCAGTACTTTCAAAGCTGAGACAGGAGGATCACAGGTTCTCTGCCAGCCTCAGCAATTTAGCAAGACCCTCAACAACTTAGTAAAAGACCATTTCAAAATAAAAAATAAAAGGTCTGGGAGGTAGAATACCCATGATTTCAATCCCCAGCACCAAAAACATTTTTTATAAACCTGTTATATGAAGCCAGGCGTGGTGGCGCACGCTTATAATCCCAGCATTTGGGAGGCTGAAATGAGGATCCGGGTTCGCAACCAGCCTCAGCTACCTAGTGAGGCACTCTGCAACTTAGTGAGACTCGGTTTCAAAATAAAGAATAAAAAGTAGGGCTGGGGGTATAGCTCGGAGGTAGAACACCCCTGAGTTCAATCCCCAGTACCGAAAAAAAAAAAAAAAAGGAGACCCTGTTTCAAAATAAAGAATAAAAAATAAGCCTGGGGCTGTAGCTCGGAGGTAGAATGCCCCCAGGTTCGAACCCCAGTATCACAAAAAAAAAAAAAAAAAAAAAAAAACTTATATATAGGAGTAACATACATAAATACAGTATTATTCTTTTCAAACATTAAAAAAAAAATGCCCAGAAGCCGAGCATGGTGGTGCACACTTGTAATCCCCAGTACTTGGGAGGCTGAGACTGGAAGATCATAGGTTCAAAGCCAGCTCGGCAACTTTGCAAGGCTTTCAGCAAACTAATGAGACCCTGTTTCCAAATAAGAAATAAAATCCGGCTGAGGATGTACCTTAGAGGTAGAATGCCTCTGGGTTCAATCCCCATTACCTCCCCCCAAAAAAATGCCCAGAAACAATTATTCAGAGCTGGAGTGGAGGTCCCATAGTGTCGTCTGGGACAGGATTCTTTCTGTCTTTCTGCTCCATCATCCTTAGCTTGGGGTTCATGGTCCAAAATGGCTTCAAAAAGCTGCAACTGCCTTATCCATTTTCCAGGCAAGAAGCAGAAAGAGAAGGACAAAGGATAAAAACAGCCCCAAGCCAGCTAACAGACTATGGGCCTTCTAAGGAACATTTCCCAAAGTTCTAGCCAACAACTCCTGCTTATATCTAATTGGCCAGCTCTTAGTCACATGACCACCCTAGCTGCAAGGGAGTTTGGAAAGTGCAGACTTTTCCTTGGGTATGTTTCCGCCTCTAATAACATCAGGTTCCTGGTATTAAGGATGCAGAGACAATAGGTCCCAGGTGGGCAGCCAGCAGGCTCTGCCTTGCCAGGCCTTGGAACTCCTACCTCCCTGCCAGAAAAAATGGCCTTTCTCACTTACACCCAAGAGGAAGAGCCGGGCTACAGTAGTAGAGGATTAGGAAAGATTGGGGCACAGAAGATCCCCGCTGGGTTGTGTGAGGTCGGAGCTTGCTGCGCAGTCAATGCAGAACGGGGCCAACAGGAGGGGCGGAGACAGGGAAGGAGAGAGGAGCCTGCTCAGGTTTCTAGGTCAAGCCGGATTCCGTATCCTCAGGGTGCGGAGGCTCAGGTGTCCCAGGACCAAGTGTCCTGTCCCTCTGGGCATCTTTGGGCTCTTCTACTGAATTCTCCCAAGCAGTCCAATCCCCCTGTCTGTTTTGTTTGTTTTGTTTGTGGTTCTGGGAACCCAGGGGCATTCTACGTCTGATCTACACCTCCAGCCCTATTTTGTCTTTTATTTGGAAACAGGGTCTCACTAAGTTAATGAGAGTCTTGCTAAGTTGCTGAGGCTGGCCTCAAATCTGCAATCCCCCTATCTCAGCCTCCCAAGTACTGGGAGTACAGGTGTGTGTCACCATGCCTGGCTCAGATCTCCTATCTTAATAGTTCAAGAAAGAGCAGCAATAACCACAAAATAGTATCAGCTTCTGGACTGGGAATGTGGCTTCACAGTAGATCAGGCGCAGGATACGCTGGCTTCCATTCCCAACATCATCCTAGCACCACCAAAACAAGGTGTGTGTGTGTGTGTGTGTGTGTGTGTGTGTGTGTGTGTGTGTTGCTAGGGATCAAACCCAGAGCATGGCCAAAGTAATAATAATGAGCCGGGCATGATGGTACACACTTGTAATCTCAGTACCTGGAAGGCTGGGACAGGAGGATCACAAATTTAACACCAGCCTCAGCAACTTAACAAGATCTTTGGCAACTTGGTGAGACCGTTTTAAAAAAAAAAATAAAAAAGGACACTGGCGCATGCTTGAAATCCCAGTACTTGGGAGGCTGAGATAGGAGGATCACAGGTTCAAAGTCAGCCTCAACAATTTAGTGAGGCTCTCAACAGCTTAGTGAGACCCCGTTTCCAAATAAAAAGTAAAATAGGGCTGGGGTTTTGCCTGGAGATCGAAGGTCCCTGGGTTCCATCCCCAGTACCACAAAAATAAATAAATAAATAAATAAATAAATAAATAAATAAATAAATAAATAAATAAACAAACAAACAAACAAACAATAAATGGAGCTGTGGTGGTCCACTCCTGTAATCCCAGTACTTGGAGGCTGAGTCAGGAGGATCTCAGATTCTAGGAGAACCTCAACAAGTAGTGAGACTCTCATCAACCTAGTGAGACCCTGTTTCAAAATAAAAATAAAAAATAGGGCTGGGGCATTCGGGAGGCTGAGACCGCAGGATCCGGGTTCACGGCCAGCCTCAGCTACCTAGTGAGGCACTCCGCAACTTAGTGAGACTCGGTTTCAAAATAAAGACTAAAAAATAGGGCTGGGGGTGTAGCTCGGAGGTAGAATGCCCCTGAGTTCAATCCCCAGTACCGCAAAAAAAAAAATAGGGCTGGGGGTGTAAATCTGAGGTAGAATGCTCCTAGGTTCCATCCCTAGTACCACAAAAAAGAGAAAAAATTTAAAAAGCCTGAAGGAGTAGCTCAGTGGTAGAACAGCCCCAGTACCATAAAGCAAAACACTATATCCCAGGCCGGGGTGTACCTCAGCCCAGGAGAGTACATGAGGCTCTGGGCTCAGTCCTTAGCATCACTAAAAAATAAAACACATCCCAGGCCCAGGAAACTCTCACCTCCAGAGAGGTGATGTGGAAGCTGAATTTTTTAATGAATAGGCTGAGTGGTTTTTGTTACCTGGGAATTTTAAGAACCTAGATGCAGGAACTGTGGCCCTCCCCTTGAAAGAAAGAAGGAAGAAAGGAAGGAAGGAAGGAAGGAAGAAAGGAAGGAAGGAAGGAAAGAAAGACTGAATGAAAGAAGGAAAGAAAGAAGGAAAGAAAGAAAGAAGCCGGGTGGTGCACGCTTGTAATCCCAGCATTTGGGAGGCTGAGACTGGAGGATCCAGCCTCAGCTACCTAGTGAGGCACTCCACAACTTAGTGAGACCCTGTTTCAAAATCAAGAATAAAAAACAGGGCTGGGGGTATAGCTCAAAGGTAGAACGCCCCTGAGTTCAATCCCCAGTACCGCAAAAAAAAGAAAGACAGACACAAAGAGGAGGCAACTTGTCCCAAGTAACTCAGACAGGATTTGGCCCAGAGAGAGGCAGGAACCACGCGTGGATCACACAGCAGGCTTCTGGCTGGAACCCTCCTCTGCCCCTGGAGAGTCCGTGGCAGCTCCCCAGCTCCCCCCAGGCCGCAAAGCCCCAGCCCTGAGGAGGGTGGCAGAGCTCACGCCCAGAATGGCCTCTGCTGGCCCAGCCCCATCCTCCCCTTCCTCCTCCCCCACACACCTAAGATGCCTTTTCTGGAACAGCTGCAGTGGGAGCAGAGGAGGGGCGGGATGACCTTGAGGGCAGAGCACACAATGGCCCTGGGCCTCTCTGGAGCCCTGCCAAGGGGAGGAAGGAAGCTGCCCTGTTTTTCTCCCTGGACTGGAATGTTGATTCAGGGACCCAGAGAAGGGAGGAGGAAGAGGAGGAGAAGGTGGA